>CAODLS010946678.1:0-28227 GCA_948243855.1 Flueggea neowawraea | reverse complement strand
AGGGTTTTATAATTTATGTGTTAAATAAGATTTAATACATAGTCCATTAATGTGATGGGCTTTTAATATGAATCACATAATGTCATGGGTTTAATTGTTTAATTATGTGTGACATAATTTGGCTCATGTATGAGATTTATTTTATGGTAATGTATCATATAATTAAAAACCCAATAACATTAAGAAACCCATGATGAATTTCGGCCAAACCTAATGAGATTAGGGCATGAAAAAAATCAGTACAAGCCTTAAAAAGAGGAGGGACAAAATTCAGAATTCACATTCCTACTTTTTAGGGATCTTAATCCTTGTATGACAAGAAAACCCTAATTAGGATGTAGCTTAATATGATTAGGAATGAATTTGGCTCTCTTCTTGTACTAAAGGAGAAAACCGAAACCTAGTACGACTAGGAATGAATTAGGCCCTCCTTATGTACAAAAGGGAAAACCGAATCCTAATAGGGCAAGGAGAAGGAGAATTTCGGTTCAAATGTGCTATCTTTCTAGGTCATCTCATATGCCTATAAATAGACTTGCAACCCTTGCCATTTAATCATCCCTTGGCCGAATTTTCTTAAGGTAAGAACAAGGCATAGCCGAATTTGTGATTGTCACAATTCAAAGAGAGAAAATAATTTTGTGAGCTTTAGAATAGAGATTCTAAAATGTGCTAGTACAATACAATCAATCCAAGGTAAGTTCGTTCGTGTGGATACCTATAGCCACGTTTGTGCAAAGGCAACGTGATTCCTCAAAGGTGATTGGGTTCTTGGTGCAAAGAGCTACACCAACGTTTCATACAACCAATCGATCGTGCCTTGGTGAAAGGTAAATCTTCCAACCTTAATTATATATGTTGATTTGGATGGGTCATTGGGGGAATTCAAGGCTTTAAATTTTGTTATATCCGCTGCCATGAATGTCTATGAATGTCATATTTGAGTCGCGAATTCCAACAGTTATATGCGTTTAATATGGGTAGAATTGACGTAGAAGCCATTTTGATTATTCTATGCGCGTACTACTAGGTATTACGGACATAGAACCCTAGCTACCTTTCCAACAGAAGTCTGAGCATTTTGTCCATTATAAGCGTAGCATCATGTCTATGAGTATAAGTCCTCACAGACTTTATTCTATGGGCGTAGAAATTTTTATTATGAGTGCAGTAGCCTTCAGTTACTTAAAACCCAAATTGAATCTCAAAACCTAAATTTATAACCTCCCGCTTTCTTTCTAAAAATTCCATTCCCACTTCATCATTTCAAACAAAACCCAAATTGCTCTTCTCACTCCTCAACCAAACTCTCTCAGATTTTCCCCAATTTCAACTCTACGCACATACTAAACCCTAATTCCAACTAATATCCAGTTTCAGTATGGCACCGAAGAAAATCAATAAGATTCGCTCCAGCATTGCTTCAAAGAAATCAATTCCTGAGAAAGGCGAATCCTCTAAAGGTGGAAAGAGACCTCGCTTTGATCCACAGAGAACCTCTATTTCAGCTCCTTCAAAGAAGATCAAGAAGAATCAAGGAATTCGGGTTGAAAATCAATTCGATTCAACACGGTTTGTTGATTTTTAAATAGCTCGGCTCTTCAAGGCTTTAGGAAGGGCAAGGACTTTAGATTCAAAGGTATTTGATTTTTGCTCCTTGAATGAATATGGATTTGAGTTGACATAATAGTTTAATAGATTTGGAATTCATCGATTTTGTATAGTTGGGGATGACTTATATCCCGAATTGGTTAGAGAGTTTTATGCTAATGCTAGGAAATGGGAGAATAGAGACCTTACTTACACACTTAATTTTGGTAATCTTGGAGAGTCGAGTAAAGTTAACGGACAGGAGATATTCATTGATGAGGACATTTTGCATCAGATGTTTGATTTGTCACACAGAGGATGTGTTGTCAAAAAGGAAAAAGTTGTGAAGGATTTTTATGATGAAGAGGGGAATAGAGTTGCAGTTGACATTGGAGAAATCAAGAGAATTTTGTTGGAGAAGGCTGTTGTGGTAACAGTGGAGGCTAAATTGCTTGATCAAAATGATCTTGGAGTGTTTTGGAAGATGGTTCATCTATCTTTCACACGGATTTTGCAACCCAAGCAGCACACTCAGTCTCCTTACACAAATCAGGATCTCATTCATACGTACCTATTAATGAATGAGCGAGAAGTCAATTTTGCGTATATGGTGATTGATTGGATTCTTAAAAAAGTGAAAAACTTCAATCTTCCCACCTTCAATCATCTCAGCGGGGAAAGAATAGAGCATATGACGTATGCTAGTCACCTCACGAGAATCTTTAAGCATTTCGGTGTCAGCTTTGACGGCTTTGAAATTCAACGGGTGAAGGACAGCAAGAAGATTTGTGATTCTACTCTTCAAAGCATGCGTCTTTTTAGAACCGTGGAGTGAGGCTATGTCTATCAGCCTTATTTGCGAGAAAGAGACGTCATAGTTGATCCAAGAGATTAAAAGTTCATGCCTAAGAGAAGAGACATGATCTTCATCCAGAGCAAAGGCATTCCACAACAACCAAGTAGTTTTACAGAGGATGAAGAAGAAGAAGTTGAGGAAGAAGAAGATGATTCAGCAGTGCATGTTGGAAAAGAAGGAACAACTGAAGGAGAGGTTGGACGAAGCACTGTTAAAAGGACAAAGCTAGATCTTTTACAGCAAGAGTTCATGGATTTCAAAGCCGAAATGGAGTCCAATTTCATGGCTGTGAGGCAACAACTTCAAGCCTACCAAACTAAGACCTCTTCAAATTTTGAAGTGGTCATCAATCTCTTAGAAAGCTTGAAAGTTGAGATTCAAAATTTGCAACAACCGTCTCCACCTTGTTCATTTCAAGTCCCAAGTCCTCCAGCTGATCCTATTTCTACACCATCTTCACCTCACGGACATGATTCCTCACATGGTGATAGATTAACTCTTCCATCTGCCCCTGATGAAACTACTCCTCCAATGAATTTGAATCAGCCACCTACTATAGAAGAATCAAAAATTCCAGTAGAGCATGTAGAGGAAACTTGTCCTGAAATAGAGACTCCAACTGAAACAGAGCAAATTCTGACAAAAACAGTGGTTAAGGATCAATCTACTGAAGCACAACCCACTGAAAAACCTCCATCTGAGCAGCAGTCAGCAGAATTATCAGAGGCAAGACCCAAAATGAGTGATGAAGATCTTGAGAGGATTCAGAAAATGAGCAAAGATTTCCTTGCGGATCTCAAAAAGGATTTGAACAAGGCATCGACTCCCAAAAATGTCCCTAGCGAGTCAAGTGATTTGAGTGATTCGGATGAAACCAGTTACTCATCTGACTCAAAACCTATGCCTAGATCTTTTCCTCAATCATTCTTTGTACCTCCATCTATGCCTCCTCCAACTGATGCTACAAGATAGAAATTTCAACAAGATCATCAAGAATTTCACCACTGAAATTGCTAGGTACTAAGCCATGGTTGATGCTTTACCTCCTCTAAAATTTCAACAAGAATTTCCTTAAATGTATTTTTTTGAAAAATACTACGTTAGTATTTTGCGATGTTTCGCTAATAAACGTTTTGGTTGAACGTTTGATTTATTGAATAAACAAGATGTATGTTCGGCATGTTGCTTATTTGGATATTTTGAAATTAATATTTGTATATGTTTTCAATAAACTATCTAGATATGGGGACGCCTTTGTTACGGGGATAGACGTGACATTTAGTATACCAATGTTATGATAAGCCCAACTACTAGGGTTGCCGATAGCCATGTATTCTGATCCAACACATGATTTGATATCGATTGTGGCAGATGTCCACAATCATCACTGTTATTGTTACTGTTATTGTTCCCTTATCACTGGTATTAAGTTATTGTTACTGATATTACTGCAACCGTTTTGAAATGGTTTTTGATAGCTATTGCCTAAATAGCGCATGTGTATTTATACATGAATTTTTTGATACACTTCCCTAAAGTATTTCGCTAAATTTTCTTCGAATATATATTTTGAAAAATATTATGACTTGTTATCAGTTTTGGGAAAACATATATGAATTTTGATAAATGTTTTTGAAAAGGAAATATTTTGGGTTGTTTCATATCCTGAAAATAAAATATTTTATTTGAAATAAATATTAAGCAATCTGTATAACTATTCGTTGTCTATGTATAGCGTGTATACATATGTACACTTATATCTGCATGTGACATTTTGAAGCGTTTTCAAAACAGTCTTTCTGAGGCACGTACCAGACGATCTGGAGTGTCGTTTCCTCACTAGGGTTCTTACCCCTTTCCTTTCTGTCTATGTTCCTGTATTCTTTGTTGCAGGTGATTTTGGTTGATTGCGACTTATCAGTATTGAACACCTGGTAAGGCATTTTGTAGTTGCAGTCAGTGCCCTTTTGTTTGGGCCCAGTTATTTATTTTGTTAGTAGCTCCAAACCGGTTAGATTGTGGGTGTATGTTTTGAAACTTATTCAGTATTTAATCAAGATTTACTATTTATCAGATATATTGTTATTATTGTTTAAACTTATGTTTCAAACAATAATTGGATTTCTAGTTACTACTTATCAAAAATGATTTCGGTATCGTTTTCAATATTATGGTTTGGTTATGCTTTTTAGGCTTGTGCGGGATGGTTCGGGCTTTCACAGACAGTCCGCGTCGTGCGCTAGTCACGGGCCCGCTATGGGTCGTGACACTTTCGGCGTCGTCGGTGTAGTTTAGAGCATCGAAACAATTTTTGACTTCAAAGATAAAATCTTGTGGGTCTTCACCCAACGTTCCTTTAAATATCGGCGGTTTGAGCTTCAGAAAGCTTATCAAATCGGTACCATCATCAATCTTCGGTTCAATGGTGCAACAGATGGAGCAGCTACTACTAGCTGAACTCCGGCTGGCTATTCAGGAGTAAAATGCTTAGAACGATCAAGGAGTCGAACAAAATGATCAAAAAATTCAAGCAGAGCCATATACGGTGGTTGAGGCTGAGGTGCTAGTGTTGCGAACTCTTGAACACTACGAGAACCATACTGACCAGCTGTTGACTGACCGGCGGCCTCGGCAAATCGATGCCTAACTGCCTCACTAGGTCTTCTATTACGTCGAAGCATCACTACAGATAGCAGACAAATGAACACATATGCACATGTCAGAATGCAAACTATTGTCACAGTACCAATGAAGATACTTAGAAAAGTATACATAACAAATACTCAAAGAAATATACAGAGGCAAATTAGACTGACTTGATCAAAAATACCTACGCTTCACAATCGACCAAGACAATACGGAACCTAACGTTCTGATACCACCTTTGTCACGACGCAAAGTCGGATCGGGACCGGCATACGAGGCGAACCATTTATGGAAGCCTAACTCATCTGACACAAGCCTTGGAGAACAGAAACTACCAAGATTCATATTATTAGTCGGCTTATTTACCATATTAAAACAATTTAACAAAGATAAGTTTTTCAAAAATAATATTCCCGAATATAATTAAAATATTATTATAATAAAAAAAATACTAAAATAAGTAATTTAAGTAAAACCGTTAAACATTATTTAACAAATACAAGTCCATAACCCACTACCCGGTGTTTAACATCTAATATATCAGAAACTTGGCCCGGAGAATAAGGCACTCACTGAGCCCGGAAGAACCAAACGAATGCTATCAATATCACCTGAAAAGTGAAGTAGAACAAAGACAAGAAAAATAAAAGGAGTGAGATTCCCTAGTGAGCGGATAACACAACAAAAGGGCACATGCTCTTCAGAAGAGTTTTGAAAACATTTTCGAAAACTATCACATACACGTATATATATCCAAATAATGTCATATATATATATATATACACTCGTATATATAGATAATTTAGTTCAAAATCCACTTTGCAATCATTTGCATACAAAACAGATAACAGACAGCTACTAAGATTTATTAAATAGAGAAACTAAATTAAATATTAAATACTCACAAAATCCAAAATAGCCAAATGTTTTCCTTTCAAATATTTTCTGAAATTAACGTTCATTTTTGAAAATATTTCAGAGAAATGTACTCAGCTATTTTTCAAAGACAAATACTCAAATATTTCAAAGATAAATTCCAAATTTATTTTCAAAGTTAAATACCCAAAAGATTTTTAGAGATAAATTCCAAATGTATTTTCAGACTTGAATACCAAAGTATTTTCAGAAATAGTTCCAAAACATTTTCAGACGGGGACCAAAGATCATATTCATCGAATTAACCGAACTCAGTAATAGCTACTAAGGCGGAGATTAGCCACTAAGGCACCATGGCATAGCCACAAAGGCGAGTATAGGCCACTAAAGGTACAAGTATAGCCACACAGATAAATGATACAAGTCCAGTGTATCAAGGCTACGCTCTCTTGTAGCTAGGTGTGCAAAAACAAAATGTTTTTACCAAAACATTGCAAAATATATTTTTATTCAAAATACTCAAACAAGTAGCATACATAACAAATACATCATTTTTCCAAAAATGATATCAAACTTTCAGATGAGATATTTATTGCAAAAGTATTTAATGTTCAGAAATAATATTCATCTCAGACAAAATATTCACCCCAAAATATATTCTTTAAATCCAAAACATTCCTTTCAGAAATAACAATAAATATTAACATAATATTTATTTCAGAAGCCAAAAACATTTTTAAATAAAACCGAGTTTCCACAACAGCGGTTTTCACGCATACCGAATTTGATGAATTCTAATCCTTTAATTATTCCAAATTTCATACCAAGTTCAACACAACAAAAATATATATACGGAATTTGGAGGACACAGCCTACGTATCTAAAGTGCTACCACATTCACCTGGACACCGAGCAAATAATCCTGAGCACGGTCCACCGGTGAATGACCACTCACCTCGGAAGTCCAATCGAGCTGGAACAGAAAAAATACAAACAACTCAGACATGGTACTATGGTCGTACCGAAATACGTGCAAATGCATATGCAAACCCAAACACTCCAACAAACTCCGAAAATCCATTTCGACCCAAAGTCTAACATGATAATCCAATTATTACACCTGGGTGTAAAATTACAACTCAGTCCCCGAACTTTGAAAATTACAATTTAGTCCCCAAGACGTCAAAAAATTATAACTCAGTCCCTAAAGTTTTCAGAATTTTAAATTACTCCTCTAAGTAATTTAAAATTATAATTTAATCCGCTAATTTCTAGAAATTACAAATATGCCACTATACTTATCATTAATTACATTTCAGTCACTGAAATGCTAAATATCAGATTTGGTCCTCAATATACTCCGAATTATGTAAAATTCTAGTTTTCATCCTTTTGTTATAAAACTACACCAAATGGCCCCTAATCCCGAACCCAGCATTACCCAATGTTTTCAACTATACCAATCAACTCAAAATCATCCAAGGAACCCAAATCTACTCTCGATTCATTCAAAAACATCCTCAAACGTTCCAAAATCATCCCCAAAGATTCGGACCAAATTGCCCTTTCATCAAAAACCATCAAATCTTCCATTTTCAACCTACGTTCATGCAATACCAACTCACCCTGCCAAAATCCAAGAAAAACCAATCCAAAATCCATCAAAAATACTCACAAAATCGAAATCTAGCTCTTGCCGAACCCATTACATTTTTCGTGAAAATAACAAATAATAGAGGAGAGAGAAATAGGTACTCACCTTGGTTAACTAGTCCGGCCGATGAGGAAGAGAGAGAGATGGGAGAGAGAGACCGAATCAAGAGAGAGAGAGAGAGAGAGAGAGATTTTTTGAGTTTTGAAGAAAAGAAACGAAGAAGAGAAGAAAAAAGGAAACCTGGGCTGCTGGGTTTGAAGCGAAAACGGTGTCGTTTCTATTTGCTCAAACCGGCGTCGTTTCATTTAAACAAAACGGTGTCGTTTCAGAGACGTGAATGACAGCCGTTGGAGGCGGACGACAGTGTGCCAAACGACATGTCATTTTTCCCTCTCAACCGAACGACTGGTCGTCTGATACATACAAATGACAAGTCGTTTTCTTGCACACGGACAACAACGCACACATACCAGACGACACTTCATTTTGTTCAAACGTTGAACGACCTGTAGTTCACTTCCTGATTTATTTTCTTCCAATTTTCTTTCTTTTTCCAATTCCCACCAATTTTCACTCAATAAAACTCCTCAATACACTTCAAAAATTCTATTAAGACAAAGAAAAATTGAACACTCCAAAATATCATTAATTTCTTTAGTTAATATTTCAAACAAAAATTTATCTGTCAAAAATAATTAATTTGAAAGAATTTTCAACGGAGAATTACCAGAATAATTGGCAAAAAAATCAAGTTATTACACTGAGGTTACTACAATTTTTGTTGTTGTGTACTTGAAATTATATATATATATATTATCATCATTAATGACGTTAATTATCTTTAAAATTTTTCCTTTGACAATTGAATGTGTGAATTTACATATTTCTCTCTTTGATACCAATATATGCCAATAGGATCAATATTATTATGCATTATATGGTGTTTCAAAGTGTAGTGTTATGCTCTCACATCACGTAGGAAATGAGGTCAAGGGTCGCTTATAAGCACTTTTCTTTCTCAAACCACTGATGCTCCTTTTCAGGGACAAAACCGTAAGGGCCCATGAGTCCAGAGCGAACAATACCTCACTGAAGGATCTAGTGCTCGATCGTCGAAGGACAAGGTCCACAACAATTGGTGTCGTATCTGGGAACTTCAGCAAAAATTCATTGATCTAAAGCTAAGTTCCTAAGCCCTTTATCCTCGACTAGGGGTTACTGTAGTGACATGCTCTCATATCACTTAGGAGTCAAGATCAATGGTCGCTTATAAGTAGGAGTGGCCATCGGGTCGGGCCCACCCCTAAATTTGTAGCCCGGTCAACCGAGTCGGGCCGAGCATACCTTCCGCCCAGGCTCGCCAATCCAAAAGGGCCATTTTTAAAAAAAAAATATTAATATTCTATATTTTTTATTAAAATATAATTTAACATATAGTTTATTATATAAATTATACTTTAATAAAAACTAAACAACTCTTAAATTTATAACTCGCATCATTTTTACTAATCTATAACACATAATACATCAAATTAATATTAATATACTATATATTGTTGTTGGAATTCGTTACTATGTTTATGACATTCATAAGCATACATGGCAGCGGAAACAACAAAAATTTTACATCTAGAATTCCACCAAGGATCCATGCATATCGACATACACAATTAGGGTTAGCATATTTTACCTTAAAATCGAATGCTAGAGCGTATGATTGAATGGAGTGTTGGTATAGCTTTTAGTATGAAACTCGAAACTCTCCCTCTCACGTTGCCTTTGCGCGAACGTGTCTAAAGGTATCGACAAGAACGAACTCACTTGGAATGGCAATGTGTACTAGAACGAAGAATCTCTATTCTTTCTTACACAAATACTATTTTTCTCTCCTTTTTGGTGGCACACACAAATTCGGCTCTAGCCTTAATCACCTTTAGAAATTCGGCCATCTCTCTTATTAATAGAAGAAAAGAAAACCCTAAAGTCTAACAGGACAGCGGAATTCTCCTTGTCCCACAAGGATAAGATCTCCTAATCCGATTAGGAGTATACAAACCGAAACCAACAAGAAAACCCTAGCCGAATTATTCAACTTATCCCACAAGAAAATAATTCTTAATTAAGAAAATAAACACAGCTGAAATTCTTAATTAAAATAGGTTTAGATTTCCTTGTCACAAAAGGGGTAGAAATCCTTTCTAGATTAGGTGTTCCTAATAAAGTGGATTGAGTAAGACCTAGTCAACCTTTGACATATACAAATTTTTAACCTCTTAGTGTGAATGTCGAATTTGTTAGGCATTTAATTAATATTTTGGGCTTTTAATTATTTGATACATTGTGTCACTAATAAAATCACTTCTTTTTTAATTTACATGGGCCCAAATTATTTCAGACATAATTTATACCCAAAACATTATAAGAGGTAATTAATATTAAAAGACCATTACATTAATGGATAATATCTCATATTATATTTATGATCTAACTCATAAAACCCTAAATTATTAATGATTAATCAAATTAATCATACTAATAATTTAATTATCATGAGAGAGAATATTTGTAAACCAATCCAAATCGTTCTTGTGTGTAACCTAATAGGTACACTCAAAAATGGCAATGGGTCTTGTCCCAAAACTTGGGCCTAATGTCCACAAGCGGTATCTAGTAATACATTATGACAATCCAAAATCAAGTGGTATTCGATGATTCAAGTTAATCTTTCACATTCTGATATTTAGTCCTTTTGTCTCACGATATCTCTATTAAGCATAAGGCATAGTTACATGTCAACCTTAGATAGCTTAATGTGTTTCTTGATCCCAAATAGATTGATATACAAATGACATTGATAAACCCTTTCATCAATTCATTTGAGTATGCATATTTTCTATCAATCTTACTCATCAACTGGCCTAAAGATATCACTCTTCATAAGAGAAACAAATCAATCACTCTCACTATCACTCCTCTACAAGATTCATAACATATCCAATCATAGCCTTTATTGTTACCCTATTACAGATAACGTTTGACTAAGTCAAAACATGTGATTCCTCATGTAGGAGTCGATTGTGAGTTTCAGTCAGAGGACTCAAACATTACCACTGTATGAAAGCTACTTGTGACAAATCCATGAAGTGCTTTCATAGCGGGCCAGTCCAATACGTGTTCACTAACATATATCTATGTCCTAAGTGATATCTCATATCCATAATTAGAAAAACATGATTATCAACTTAGCAACATACCAACACTGGTTTGTTATCATTCCCATAATGACAATCGATTAGGGACGTTTAGAATAGTATTCCTTTTACCTTAGGGTTTTACTATCAAGTCATACTTGATGACATAAGGAAGAACAAACTATTCATGGAGGTTTTATCTTCTAAAACATATAATATTTCATAGATATAAAATAAAATGTCTCTTTATTAATTGATAAATCGAATGACAATGTACATAAATGATTGGACTAGATCACTAAAACTAACAATTGTATATATAAAATATAAAACATATATAATATATATTCGGGTCGACCCTATGTTATTAAAAAAATAGGCAGGTCGGGCCGCGGGCCAAAAAAATATTGGCCCAGCCTGGCCGGCTCGCCTGGCCCGGTTAAAATGCCCAGCCCTACTTATAAACACCTTCCTCTCTCAAACCACTGTGAGGGCTCATGAGTCCAGAGCGGAGAATACCTTTATGGATGGCCTAGCACGCGTTCGTCAAGGGATATAGTCCACAACACAAAGTATTCCAAAATTTATAGTATGAAAGAAGAGAGAATAGTAAATAATCATCTAAAAACACAAGATCTCACTTTCGGCAATATAAAATAAAATAATGGAAGCTCAATTTGGTTGTAGATTGAAGATTCAATAACATAGTATTTTTCATTATGGGTTAACATTTAGGTAGTCATACCAGTAAGATACCTTAAAAAAACAGTGTAGTTGTTTTGCATTTAAAACCTAATGTTATGTTTAGTTAAGAAAATAATTTTTTTTTGTATTGTTTTTATTTTTTTAAAATTTAAAATATTAGAAATTATATTTGCTAATTAAATTTTTTTATAGTAAATTTTTCATTTTTTATATCTATTTTCTAATTTTTTTAAAAATTCTCAACTAATCAACCACTAACGGCCTGTTTAGTTGTGAATTGTTTTTACTATTTTCTAGAAAATTAGAAAACAGAGATGAAAAATTGTAAAATTTGTTCAAAAAGAATTTTTGATCAGTAAACATATTTTCTAAAATGCTTTAAAATTTCAGAAAATAAAAAACAAATCAAAAAATAAAAATAAAAAATTATTTTTTCAACTAAATATGGCCTAAATTTATGCTATTAGCTCAATTATAAAAGAAGTACCTGGCCACGAACTGCGACTAGTCTGCGGTGAGTATTTCGGTCAATTCAATTATGGAAATAAATACAAATTCCACGCGACGAATACGTTAACGGAAAATCCATTGACTTACCCAGTCAACAATAATCTGTAGCTACAATTCAACACATTATTTATACATGGAATCTTGTGGATCCAAATGGACGACTTGTTAATTTGTTAGTACTATGACAATAGAAAATTATACATTTTTTTTTTGTTTTTGATTGGTAATTACCATTGTGTAGCTGAATTAAGGAGAAATAGTCAATCCTTGTGCATGGAAAGCTGATTATTTTCGGATGATGCTGCATGTGCAGTGAAAACATTCGTCCTTCTCTATCACGCTCTCTGTCCATACAAACATATCTCCTTCTCTCCTCTATCACGCACCTCTGTCCATCTTAACCAGAGATTGATTTTTGACCAAAAAGATCAAAGAGTGATTTATGTTCGAATATACGTCCCTAGTGACTCCGTAGTTCATTTTCCAAAACCAAATATCAAATCTCGTCTTAGTGTCTATTTCTCTTGCAATAATGTTGAATATGATGGCAACAATAATTGTTCGTAGAAGTAAATGTTGTTAATTTATGAAAAGCGAAATAAACATCAATATATTATTATTATGAGCCCTTCTTTATCTCCTTAACAAGTCTCCTTAATAAGTATGTCATCTGATTTTTTTTAAAGATAAGGGGTGGACAAATTTTAAATCAATTATTTTACCCCTTACATATATCAAGGTTCGAATTTGGAACGTCCACCTGTAAATATTAGATTATTACTGTTAAATCCAGCCACTTAGCCAAGTATGTCATCTGATTAAAATTGGACATACATGATAATAGTTTTCTAACTTTTGAATAGGATTGAAAGGCGTTTGAAAACTAGATACATGTGCAATCAATTTGCTTGTTATTATATAATAGTCTAAAAATTTCAATATTAATATTCTAGATGAAACGGTTTCGTATTGGTGACTGTTTGTTGGACGAAACAATTTGTTTTGGAACTAGAATTTAGTATTTATTATTGATGATGGCAGTATAATTTAGTGAAAGATAAAATGGACATTTGACCTATAAATAAAAATAGTACAAATATAGAAGTTAGTTTATATAATAGGATACGCAAAATAGAAATTAGACCTATCAATTCATGATAGAAGAAGTATGTTTGAACAAAAAAAATCAAATTTAAATAAAGCAATTCCTTATAATAGAGATTGAGAAGAAACAAACTGAAAACGATAAATTGTTTTAAATACCCCATGCCCCTTTTTTAACACTAGCATACTAAATCATTTGAAGATGCCCATAGGTCTAACTGACAAATAATATAAAGAACAAAACAAACAAATGGATCAAGTTGCTGCCCTTGAAATGCATCGAAAATCACAGGAACAAGATCGAGTGCATATGTCGGTCTTGCAAACAAATCAAAGTCTTGTTCGGACGGGAATGCAAATCTCATTTGCAGTCTAAATGTCACATAAAGATCTAAGCAACAATCACGACTAGGCGCGTGGGTTGGAGTGGAGGGGCGATGGGGGAAGGAAGAAGAATGATTCCCTCCCCTTTCCCCCCTGTCTAGTGAGAGGATACTTTGTGTGTGTGTAATATTGGTGAGTGTATTGAATGACTTACCCTAAGTAGGGTTTAATTAGATATAAATATGTAAGAGCTATATGGGCCTCTTACAGCATATAAGGACCCCACTCATCCATCTAAATAATTGTGCTTGCCAATTGAATCAACCCATGGTCACCATTTACACGCTAACCAAACCGTTATTTTATAACCTTTTCCATCCCTATGGTGATATATAACACATATGGTATGATGATGTGTTGTGGTGTTCTTTCCTTCCCTTACAGGAGTGCAAATATATATATGTGTGTGTGTGTGTGTGTGTGTTTGTGTGTACATACATACCAACACCATATAGAAGCATCGGTTACAATGTATTTTTCCATCTAACCTTAGTTCATCCATCATAAGAACTAATTCTATCTTTAAAACAAAACATGCTTATGTTTCCTCGTAATAACAAGTAATCATTATTGATCTATCATAGGATGTTATCCTATGGCATACATTTCTTTTCGTATGACTTTCTTACTTTTTACAATGAATGCACAATTGTAAAAACTATAAGATGGCTTTTTTTGTTATGAACGTGTTCTCGTTATCTCTTTACATTCAAAATCAGCATCATCTTAGCCTTTGCCCCAAAAAATTGGCAAAACTAAGGTAAACACCCGTGTGAGTGGGTTACTTCTCTGCCCAACATACTTTTCACAAACTCAATGTTACAGCAAATGGCAGCTCACAACACTTGTGTCAGTGCATTACCCACGATGATCTTCCTATCCTTCTTCTCTTATTTATCTAACCCATCTCTATGTCCTCTGCATCTCTTTTCTCTCTCTCTCTCTCTCTCTATCCAGATGAGTAGAATCAATTGGAGGAAACACATGAACCACTCACTGTATGCACCAAATCCACATGTTTCATGAGCAACTCCCCATTAGGAGCCCCCTACGACAATGAGAGAGACAATGCATCATTTCAACAAGGGAGCAGTAGAGAAGACCTACGCTTAATGAAATCCAGTAGTGGCGATGGTGACGATTGACAAAATCCATCGGCGGCAGTGACCCTCCACAGATCTGACCTACGCTGCAACCAAACACCCATAGATCATACCAATATCTTTCTTTATTCTTCTTTTATCACACACACACACACGCTTAAACCATGCCACTGATAATAAAGAAAGAGTTCATGAGATAGACAATTGTTGTTCTTAGAGATAGAGAGTTGGTGGCAATGAGATTTGTTGTTGTGTCGTCGACAATGCTGGGGGGATCTGGTTTTGATCAAACCAGAGAGGTAGTGAGATGGTAGTGATTTCAGTTGGTGAAGAGGTGGAGACGCTAACCCTAGTAATGCATGCTAAATTTACACATTAATTCAAGCATAAAAAGATAGCATTTTGGCCCTAAGTGTACTTAATTGTCCACAAATTTATACTCTTTTCATTTTTATGTAGGGTAATGAGGAGTGCATGAAATGATATAAAAAACATAAGAAAAATATATGAAAAATATGTTTTTACAGTTGCAAGATCAATGGAAGAAAGCGTGAGAAAAATCAGCTTAAAAGGAGCAACTTTTGTGGCCACACCCTTGACCACGGTCATGGCCATTGGAGGCCATGACTGTGGCCACCTACTACCCAAAATGTGGCAAACTTAGGCCAGTCAGAGAAGAGCCAAGGTCATGGCATTGGAGGCCACAATCATGGCCATTAGAGGCCATGGTCATGGAGGCAAGAGCCATGACCATGATTTGGGAATAAGCAAGCCACGATCATGGCCCTAGAGGCCATGACCGTGGCCCCATGTAGAGCAAAGACAAACAATGACATTTTTGTGGGGACCAAGGCACATTCAAGGCACATTCATGTCAGCATATTTTTAAGGTTTTGAGGTCGCATGTGGGCTATAAATACTCATCATATTTGACTAATTAGGATTATTCTTGGTCAATCCTACAATCATTCTCTTTGTCTTTTCAATTTTTAGATAGAGTGTTATAGGTTTTTGTATAAGAACAACAAGAAGAGCTTGAAGGTTGGGAATCTCTTAAAGGAGTCTTAGAGAGGCTTCTCTACATCAACCCTTCCTCAATTTCTTCACATTAGCGTTTGATTTTCATGTTTTATATTTGCTTTTATTGTTTTATTTTGTTTTGATTAATTATGGTAGCTTAAATAACTTGTTAGGACTTAGAGATGTAAGCTATTGATGAATATTTACTTATTAATGAATAAGTATTGTGTTTTATGTTCAATATTTGAAGATTTATTAATGGGTTTTGTGATTTATGTTCTTTAATTGATGTTTTCCCATAGATTTGATTTAATGGCTTGTTTTGATTGATTATCGTTAAGGTTGATCACCTTGATGATAGTTTTGATAAATCTAGTTGACCGATTGAGAGATGAAGGCTAGCTGAGGTCTGCAAGCATTAAACTTATGTGGTTTAGGATAGAGATATTGCTATGCACATAAGGTACTCGATGAAATTTCCCAATTCCTTAAATAGTCTAGTTTAGTTTGAGACCGAAAGGACCCTTCTAATAAATGTATACATAGCTTTAATGACCTTAAGAGAGGCTTTAAGTGAGCTTTGTGAGAGAACACTCAATCCCAAAACCCCCATTCATTAATCTAACAAATAGGAGTCTTTAGATGAGATCTCGAAATTCCTAATGCTTGGTCATTAATTGTTTATCGCCTTTTATTCCTAATTGCTTGCCTTTTATTTAAAATTCCCAAAGAAAACAATCATGTTATTTATTGCTTTTGTCCTCCGAATTGATCACCATTAGTACTCATTCCATTGGGTTCAATGTCCATTGGAATACTCCGAGGTAAAACTAAATCGATTCTTGTGCATTTGCAAGAACCCGATCACCTAGCTGTATCCTTTTTAAAAAAATTATTAGTCAACCCTCAATGTTCCATAATATGTGATTAAACATTGAAACTGAAAAGCATTAAACCAGTTCAAGAAAAAATTGTAAACATGTGCATATATGTACACAACTGTAGATTTTTGTTGATTTTGATCAATGTTATGTTTGATTTCATTTTATTTGTAATTTTGATTTTATTTTTTATTATAGTTTTTTTTTTATTTGTTATATGTTAGTTGAATTTGGAGCAGTGTGAGATTTTGGAAAATAGGTTATGGATTTAGTGAGTTCTAGGGTTTGTTCACAAAAAAGAAAGAATATGGAGATGGATATGGAGTAGATTGCAAAATGTTGATGAGTAGGAGCCTCTACACCTATTTGATGTAGGTCGAAGACTAGACTAGACTAGCCCAAATGGCTAAAGTCCAGGTAATCTTGTTAGACAAATCCCTTTTGGCAATTATTGGTGTTTCGCTTGATCTATCGCTTATGCATCCACTTATCTTTGATGATTTTTGTCCTTTGGTTAGATCAACGAAGTTCTCAATCATGGTTTAATATCATAAATGCCATATTTACTTCCATTGCTTTAATCAATGTCAATTTTTTCGGGATGAGTGAACCTCTTACACACTCACAGGTTCATCCTCAACTTGTAGGGATTGCTAAAAGGGTCACAAATGATTCATTCATTAAAAAATGATGACATGAGACTTTATTCATTTTAGATTTACACATTTTTTTAATTTTGATAAGCACTTTATACATATCTGTCACATGTATTCGAATTGCTCCCCCTATTTCAAGCTTTATATAGGAACTTCCACTAGAATTAGGAATTTTGCTCCCATTAAAGTTAGGATAAAAAAACATTCGCACTAGATTGAGGTAGATGTTATGACCAAAAAATGTAAGTGGTCACAACATACAATCATAACATTTAATCAATGGTTAAAAACTCTCTTCCTCATCATCTTTCCTCATCCTCTGCAAGAATTCTCCCACTCGGATAAAGTGATTCTAAATGGTCAAGTTCCTAAGTCTTAAAGGAATTGAAATATTTTCCACTCTATATATCTCAATTAAGAAATTTATTCCCTATGAATGTGACTTTTCATATCTCGTTACCTATGCCATTTTCTCATTGTCCCACAAAAAACTATCATTTTGACACAGTAAGGTGTCAAACAACCTAGACCTTTTGGCCCTTGTTAACCAAGGTATGATGGACTTAGGCAGTACATCTCATTTTTTTCAAATGGTTTAGGTCATACTCACTATCAATCCTAATCCCATGAGATTTATAAGTGACATAATTAAAAGGTATATGGGTTTTTGAACGTTGTGGCCTTTTTCCATCATTGTTCTAACCATATAAAAAAGATTATCACTTATCCCTTCTGCTACACAGTTTTTTTGTGGAGTGTGGGAATAAATGACTTATGTTCAATCCCCTTTCATAACACAAAGCTTTGGTTTCATCTTAAAAATGTTCACGATATTAATCGATCCATGAAGTTTTGATTGATTCTCATCTTGACTTACATGTACAACTGATAGTAATGGGAACTCACCCTAATTGATCCATAAATTGTACCTTCCACAACGATAGATGTAAAAGTGATGAAGTGATAAGCCCTAGACTTTTCCTCTCATTTATTTGATGACAAACATGAAAGTGGATTAATAGCAATGGCAAGTCAGCTCTAATTGCCTTCTCAAAAAAAGGCATCTTCACTATTTTTCCCTTTTATACAATGCTCACAATAAACAACTTGGCCATACATAATTGTCTAACATTTCCACTTCAACTAATCAATGTACCCCATTTTTGCCAATGTTTTCTGAGTTACATGTATTAACTTCATATAATCCCCATGATAACGTGAAGTAGCAACAAAGGGGAGATATGTTTTCACTAGTTAGGACTTCAGTCAATGACTATGAAACCATTCATTAAAGGGATAATAGTCCTCACTCAAATATGGTCTAACGAATGGTATCATTGTTGAAAGACAAATTGAAGGAAAACTTAATATGATCACGATAGATTATAATTCAAGAAAAAGGTTAAACTTTTGTGTAAGGATAACTCGCACATGCCAATTCCTTAAACTCCTACTTCTGAGTTGTTCCTTGTATATCGATCTTGGAACTTGTTGTAACTCAATTAAGTCATATCAAAACATCATTGAAAGGGTCCTCAAGGTTGCATTAACTGTCAACCAATAACGAAATTCAACTGAGAGCATTGAACAAGGTAGACTCTTCTCACTGAGAGCGTCGATTTAAGTAATGTTCCATCAAAGGTGCATTGACTCATACATAATGCTCCTTTGTTAGTTAACGTTTTACTATAAAATTTTTATGATATTCATCTTCAAAGACTTCCTCAAAATTCTTTCTAGTCTTTCACTTCTTAAGGAACTTAAGTTCTTAAAAATTTTCCTAACACTTATCTCGGATGCGTCTTTGCCCCTTATAATTGGAATTTATCCAATAGAATCAGACATCATGCTATAGCGTTAAGCTAGTTATTTATTAGCACTCTTCACAGGCGAACGACAACGTCAAATTTGTCGCGATCTCATGAATGAGATAAATGTTGGTTAGGGGCAGCTTATAATGCCCCTAACTTATAGGCAAGAAGTGGATAACAGCTTGGATTGTGTCCTTGTTCAATCATTGATCAATACCGCTATGTTCTTTAATAATGTAGTTCACATGCCTATTCTCGCACCATTAGGACACTTCTTACAAGTATTAGTGTTAATAGCCAAAAGACCATGAGCTTAGTTAAGGTCATGCCACCTAATTGCTCCTTAAATACAATGCATTTTGATACTTGCAAAATATCCAAGTGATGACATCATCCTTTGCACTTTCAAGATGATGAGTCTAGCGGAAGTTTCTCACTTCCACATTTCATAAACATCTTGGTCCATATGTTGAGCAACTTTCTTCTCCTTGAGTTCAACCATAACTAAATTTAAGGGATTGAGAGCTTCTTGCTCTTAAAGCATATGTTAGATTTTCATAATTTAGGATTTACGATTGTTCTCGTTCAAGCTTAATATACCTTTTGGTATAGATCGACATCAATCGACCTTAAAAGCAGTATGTTTCACAAATAATCATGACACACAATAAAATGGTTGCACACAAGTAAATCACAACAACACATGTAAATTTACTATCTAACCAAAATTAACTAGCACAGTCTGTTATTAAGCTTCGAATAAAAGAGTACACCAGGTGGAGAATTACCATCTCGATCATAATAATCAACCATACTAAGTTCAATTTAATGGACAGTAAATAATAAATGTTTGGATTTATTTTAAAGTCCACTCAACTTAGGAAAATCCATATTGGCCATCTCACTTACTAAGGCAAACTCAATAATTGGAATAAACTAGCAAAACAAGGCACAACACAATCATATGCCAAAAAAAATAAATGGCACATAAAAATATTTATTGAACCAACATTCAATCCAAACAAACAATTGTAATGTCAACAAACATATGTTAACAATTGGGTAGCTTAACCATAAAATTAATAGTAGATAAATATCCCCTTTAATTTATATCTACCAATGGGACATACAACAAGTAAAATAGAATTCATTAGCGGACATTCTAACTCCTTGAGAATTATATTAATCAAACGACCATAATGTAAGTGTATCACTTCTCACGATATCTTTTCATGATCATGGACTATCCTTGGACATACCAATCTTAAATGCTCTTACTTTCAAGAATCTCTAATTGTCTTTCAATCATACTTAGGAAATTATGTTTTAATGAAATTCTAGGTTGGACCATAGACTTAGTCAATATTGGTGATGATAATAATAAATTCATTATCAAGGAAGTAATGAGGCCTCATGGTGCTTGGATCCTTGGTTAATATTAGTGATAAGAATAAAATCATTTCACGATGGATCCAGATGACAAGTTGGATATCAAAAAACTTTGGACTCAGCGAGCTAGCAAGCGGTACAATGACATACTCAGCACTATACAGACATAAAAAAAAAAAGAAGCCATCGTGGTTGTTCGATGCTTTTTTTGCATCATATCTTGCTTGTTGGATGTCTGAGGATTTTCCAAAATGTTCAGAGATCAACCAACATAATAGGTTGGCGAACTCGACTCTCCACAGAGGGGACTCCATCTCACACCAAGAGCACGCAAGATGGCTTGTAATGAGTTCTAAATTTCAATTTCAAAAAACAATTCTTAAATTCTAAATACTAATGTATTATTTTTTTGCAAAATTGCAAGTATAATCGACAAGTTGGCATTCGAGAGCTACATAGATATCTCCATACAAAAAATCACGACGGATAGACTTTTATCGATAATCGAGCAAAAGAGGTATCAGTGAGCATTTTTTTACCTCAAGTGAATGATTATTTTTATCTTAATAACAATTATTTTTTAACTTTTCTTTTTCTTTTGTAGGAGCATTGCGATAAACTCCTTAATTAGCATTTTCCCACCCCTGACTCTCAGCCTACACCGAGCGATGAGCTTTCTGTATTTCTCGAGGCTGCTGGTGGTGTTCGTCCACACAGATGAGTTTACGGTCTTGGATCGCAGTCTATTGTTGTTTATGTAGTGGAAGTCAGTCTTCCAGGCATCACACTTAGAGCCAACAACAATGATCTCTACCGCGAGAATAACAAGCTAAGACAGCGAGTAGACATGCTTTAGGCCCGAAGCCGTGCATGGGGAGCAGATGGCGCAAATGCGTTCAGATTATGTGGAGCAGATGGCGTAGATGCATTCAGATCAAGTGGAGCAGATGATCCAGATGCGTTCAGATTATGAGGCTTTTTAGAGGAGGATGGAGGCCTTCATAATACAAATGGGTTTCATGCCCAACATCGCTTCTACTTTAGAATCACCTGCTCTTGAGTTATCAACGCCCGATGAGGACACCTGTTAGATAGGTTTATGGCCTTATTATATTTTGGATATATTGTATTTTCGAGATAGTAGATATTTAGTATTTTGTATACATTTGATATTTAAATCACATATATTAAATATATATTTTCTAATTATTTAAATTCAAAATATTTCATTTAATGTTTGACATTTAATCAATTAATGATGTTAAATAATTAATTAAAAATAAAAAATAAATACAAAATTTTTTTGACGAAATTGTCACTAAGTGTTGTGAAGAATTTGTCGCGAAGAATTTGTCGCAAATATTTGCGACTAACTGGATGCAAAACTTTCCGACGAATTGGTCGCAAAACATTGCGATGAATTGCATGCAAAGTTTTGCGACCGATTTATTACAAAATGTTGCATCCAATTGGTCGCAAAAGTGTTTGACGAATTGATCGCAAAAGTTTGAGACGAACTTTGTCGCAAAATTATTTTTGCAATTAGGTTTTTTGCGACAAAATATTGGTCGCAACCATTGTGCGAAATTCCAGGTTTTGAGAGGAATTTTTTTCATCGCATTTTCGTCATTTTATTTTGTAGTGACTGGAGGTCTCGAACTGTTGGATACATTTTCAATCAATTAATGATGTTAAATTACATAATTAATAAATAATTTTGACATTTTCATTTTACTAGTGCTTCAAACAGAATTGATATTTTTCCCCAAAGTAAATGTTAACTCAAAGCTTACATCGGTTATTTCTCGCTTGCCAATTATGCGAGTAATTCATCAAAATTTGCAAGTGAAAATCAACAAAATGAAAGATTGAAAATTTACCTTTTTTTTAATATAGGAAGTTCTAAAAATGACTTTGTGGGTGGTGTACTTATAGGCAATCTGTTTGCGACACATAAAAGTTGCTGCTAAAGTTGTCGCCAGATGAACAATAGCGCCAAAAGTTGTCACTAAGTCAACCAATGATCGCTACTTGGGCGACAAATTTACGCACCGCTGGAACATGAATGGTGGGAAGTTTTCCATCACAAGTAGTATCAATGATTGGCTGCAAAATTTGTCACCATTTTGGCGACTCGATCTGTAGTTGCGAACGCTTTGTCATAAAGGGAAACTTCCTACCATATTGGCGACAATTTTATGTTGTTGCCAAATTTAGCGTTAGAATATGGTTGCAAAATTGGTCTCTGAACAATAAACTCAACGTTGGACATCTTTGCCGCTGTTTGCCAACAAAGTGGCGCTATTTGGCGACAACTTGTCACTAACAAATAGACATCAACCACTTGTTTTCATTCTGGTGAACTCTTGATAGTTCCATCCTGATAACCAGTGGCGAAGCCAAAATTTTGGCTAAGCAAGGGCTAAAACTCTACTTAGTCAAAATTTTAGTTATACGGTGTATAAAAAACTGTACATATATAGGAAAATCAAATCAAATTAAATTAAATTAAATTAAATATTTAATTATATGTAGTAATTATGCAACTATTTTTGCACAATCGAGCTGAGAAATGAGAGATAATTTTGACGTGTTGTCATGTTCTGAAAGTGTCGCAAAATAGTTTCGTTATCAATAGGGAGGTCATTTATCCATCTGTAAATCGAGAACTTAGAAATAAAAAAAATTAACTTAATCAGACAATTCATATCATTCACACTAGAGTTTTCTTTGAAAATTCCATTCTAAATTAAAACGATTAAAATAATTTATAAGGGCTGGGTTTGACGGTAATCACCTAATGTTTACAGGTGAACGTTCCAAATTTGAACCTTAGTAGAGGTAGAGGGTAAAATAATCGATTTAGACTTTGTTTACTCCTCTACCTTTTTAAAAAAACTTATAAGTTTTTAAAAATAATCTAAGTAATTTTAATCCCAAAAAATAGTTATAGGAAGTGAAAAAGAAAATGTTTACAGGTGAATGTTCCAAATTCGAACCTTAGTGGAAATAGAGGGTAAAATAATTGATTTGGACTTTATCTATCCCTCCACCTTTAAAAAAAAAACTTATAAGTTTTTTTAAAAAATCTAAGTAATTCTAATCCCAAAAAAGAGTTATAGGAAGTGAAAAAGAAAATGTGAGCTCTTTGCTAAAAACAGAAAAAAAAAAATGTGAGCCGCTATTATGGTAAGCCCCTCACTTTAATAAACGATGTCGTGCAAAAGCCACAACAACAGCTCGGTTAATGTGCCTCAGTGTTGTAATTTCCATTTGCATTATTTTTCAAGAGCCAGCGATGCCACAATAAACCTGGGGTTTCAACATATATTTAACCCAACAACAATATGGCGGCACTCAGACGCGAAGGGAGGCAATTCGCCGCCCCTCTCATTTCTCCCCAATCATACCCCGCTCCTTTGTGATCCTCTCTTCTCTCTGAGTACGCTTTCTCTATCTTTCTCTCACTTCTACTCTCTCTTTACTTGTCACTTCTGCTGGGTTAAGGACAAGCCGGCAGGGGCAGAGCTCTGCCGGAGGGGTACTCTCATTGATCTCCTCCGGCGAAAGCAGGCACCTGCTTGTCACTCAATAGCTCCGCCCCCTACTGATACCATCTTGACAACAAAGATTGAGAACAGAGAAACTAAAAACTAAAGAGAGATTATTCATAATTCACTTGAGCAAATTAATGAATATTATAGCCTACCTAATGTAGAAATTAATAATCTAGAATTGCGACGTTAGCATAGAATAATCTAGATTACAGGATGATCTAATAGGTATTTATAAATTTCAAAATTATAACGGCAGACAAATAATTTTAGATTATCACTCATTCTAAATATAAAATTTACTAGATTGTGAGCCTATACTGATGTAGGTGTAGACGTAAATTAGTTTCAAATATCAAATAATTTGATGAGTGACATAAATTTAATTTTTAAAACTCAAAAAAAATTATCGAACTTAACATTCGATCTGCAACAACTTCTCTAACTGAAATTCTCTAAATTAAGTGATTAATTTATTCTTATAGCGTTAGATATTGAAAATTCCGAGTTAAATCGATAATGGGTACCACAACTATCTAAATTAATTATCCAAAAATTATTATTTAAAATTCTACACAAAATGATAATTTAAAACTATAAATCCTTAAAATTATAAAAATTAAATAAATAATTAAAAATGGCTCTTAGACTTCCATTATTTATTAATCTACTAAAATTTTAATAAATTTATTATTAATAAAATTGATGCAACTATAAATAATAAGTAATGTTTATTAAACTCACATTAAAACATCAAAAGACCATATATATGTCAATCAAGTAACGGTTTTCACAAAATTCTCTCAAGTAAGGAAATAACATTTATCAACAATTGTATACAAATTGACAACTCTTTAACTTACTTATTGTCCGGAACAATATAATGTATATAATTTGTAAATGAAGAATTAAAAATAATAGACATGTCATTTCTGAATACAAGGATTCATATATTTTATTTTATTTTTATTCACAAATCAAATAGCAAACACTATGTAAGTAACAGTAATTATTCTACCAAGCAAACATTAATAATCCAAATTGAGCTGCGAGTCCCTTTCTTTTTCCCCGATTCAGAGATATAAAAGCAATCATCTACCACCACCAATTGACGACATTATGCTATTGTAGCCAATAGAAGTTGAAGATCCACCATCAGAATAACCATAAGTTTTGTGTTCCATGAGCAAATGCTCTGCTTCCCCTGGGTTGCTCTGATTCGATGGATGCTTCTCCATCAATAAAAGCCCCTCCAATTCAGCTGCAACTTCTTTCATCGTTGGCCTCTCTTCTCCTTTCAATGCCACACATTTCTTTGCTATCAATGCTACCTCTTTGAGTTGCTCATCCTTTCCTTGATTTATTAATTCACTATCAAGTATATCAAACAAGCAATCATGTTTAATGGACAAAACAAAATGCATAGCTAGACTTCTTTGAGCCTCAGGCCTCTCAAAGGATAGTGGTTTCAGTCCAGTCAAAAGTTCCACAAGAACTACTCCAAAACTATAGACATCACTTTTGTCTGTCAATTTGCTTGTCAGTAAGTATTCTGGGTCTAAATACCCCAAAGTTCCTTGCACCATTGTGGATATTTGAGTTACATCAAGTGGAACAAACCTAGAAGCTCCAAAATCCGAGATTTTTGCTGTGTAATTCGGATCTAGGAGTATGTTAGTGGTCTTGATGTCTCTATGAATAATTGGAACGGAAGCTTCAAAGTGCATATAGTTTAACGCTACTGCAGTTTCTGCAGCAACCTTCAAACGTTTCTCCCAAGGAAAAGTTTTTGATTTGACTTTCCGGTGGATATGCTCAAAGACGGTACCGTTGGTGATGAATTCATACACAAGTAGGGGCACCTGTGTCTCTAAACAGCAACCTAAGAGCTTCACCACATTTCTGTGGTTAATTTGGGAGAGAACTAGTACCTCGTTCACAAATTGCTCAACTTTGATATGATCAAGAGTTTTAGATTTCTTGATGGCAACTTCTCTATCATCACATAAAACTCCTTTGTAAACTGTCCCGAATCCTCCTTTACCAATGATCACATTCTCATCAAAATTATTAGTAGCCTTCTCCAACTGTTCTGCTGTAAAGATTGTGAAAGTATCGGAGCTTCCTTCTCGTTCAGAGAGTCTCTGTTGTAAGAGGAAGCCACCATTTTCTCTAAAGAATTTGTCTTTCAACTTCTTTTGCTTTAAAACCAAGTAAAACCAAGAGCCAGCTAGAAATGCGACAATGAAGGTTACCCCAGCACCTATATCAAAATCAAGATAAGTTAATGCTTATTAACTTATAACAATTATTAACAAATAAAAAATTGAATAATTACAAAGTTAAGTGACATTTTTCTCGTAATATTAAAGAGTAAATTAAGGGTAGTACAAAATTCATTTTTTGCTCTTGGTATCCTGTTATGGTGTCACTTTTATCCTTTCCATTGCCGGAGTTGACGCCTTCATCCAGCTTTGGCGCCGATCTGTGATGTGGGTTTTGTGTTTCTGTTTTTGTTGTTCTATGTTGGAAGTTTAGTTTTAGGTTTAATTCCTTGATGACAAAGATCAGCTTTGCGGTTCTATGTTTGACTACCTTGACAATGTTTGTACTTGATATTGTTCTGTGTAATGATCTTTCCAATATTTCGCCAGAAAAAGGGATAGTACAAAATTAAGTAATACGTAAGAGTGACTTACATAAGATGATGAGGATGATTGGAAGCAGATGAAGTACACATCCTTGGCTATCTTTTCTTCCGTCTCCATGGTACCATTTTGGACATGAACATGTATAATTACCAATTCTGTTTGTACACCGGTGTGTGCAGTTATTTGATGCCTTATTCTTGCATTCATCAATATCTGCAAAATCAATGCCAGAAAAACAAATAACTTAACATCATAATATGCTTACATCATTTAAGAGGTTATATGCATTTTAATCGAATCAAATATTTGAATGTTAAAGAGCTAAAGCAATTCATTAGAAAAAAAAAAGAGCTAAAAAAATTAAATGTTACCAAGGCATCCAAGGTATGGGTTTCCTTCATAACCCTCCTCACATTTGCAACGAAAACCCGGAACATTTTGTGTCGTATAGCTCTTGGCGTTATCCATACAAGCTTCAGAAGTACTTGCATTTTTTTCATCAACTGACCAATCAAGTACTACTGGAAACTCAAACTCTCCTATATTTTCAACAAACCTGCGGGAGAACTTGAATTTACTTTCTTCCACGATGAATGAATAGGTGCAAGGACTGAAATTTAACACCTTTGAATGGTCGTGGAAGCTATTAGCATCAATAACTACGTTGAAAAGTCCATCAGCAATCTCTATCTGGCAACAACCACGACCTGAACAGGACTCATCATTCACATCGTCTCTGTTGTCGCAAAGAGACTCGCACCCGCCCTGGTAATAGGTAGTTTTATTATCTTTGGAGCCATAGAGACTTCCATAACTGTCGCAGCCAATGACAGTTAATTTATTTTTTGACACAGAGATGGTGAACTTTGACAACCAGAACCACTTTTGCCAGTAGCCAAGGCTGCGGTTCAGATAATAGCAATCTCGGGCAACGGGTCTCAGTATGCTCAGCTGGCCATCAATACTTATGTCAGTAACCTCGAAAGTGGATTTTTGTAGATAAGGTTTTGGTGGGTTGTAAGAGTGGTTGCAAGAGATGTTGAAGTCTGAGTTCAGGTAACAACCCTCACCAACACCAAATGGAAATGCTATGCTTACATTTCCACAACGGTCGGGGCAACCGTGCTTGGCTTGAGCTGCTGCTGGAGCTACAATAGCGGAAAACAAGACTCCGACAAGCATTAGCTTCAAACGTATTAATGCACGGAAACACATAGTCTAATCTCTCAAGAGTAGTCTTTTTCTTATCTTTTGTTTCAACAATTTCTTTTTTCACTGCTGTTCTAGAGATCAGGCATATTGATTGAAGCTGTTTATAGGATGGTGCCGTGTTCTCTACTCCCGTTGGTTGGAATTCTACTCATTGGCTAGTCAAGTCGAAGCTAATTGTTCCAATATCATTGCGAATTTAAGTCCAGGCATTCACTGGAAAAATATTATTTTAGTCAATATATTAATTTTTTTAGCTTTCTTTTTTTTTTTCCACTTGTACAATTATTTTAGTCAATTCTTTGATACCCAAGTTAGTATCTCGGTATAATTTCAGTATCTTCAAAAGCTAGTGAAACATATCTCAAATGGCAAGATAAAAATGCGTTATAGAGTGAATTGAAGGTTCTTGATAAATATTCATTCAAAAGTCAGTC
>CAODLS010946674.1:0-11130 GCA_948243855.1 Flueggea neowawraea | reverse complement strand
TGATATTTAACCGATAACCCCTCTAAAAATAACTTGATTCATAAACCAATTATCTATCAAACATTTAAATGACATATAGCTAATTTCAAAAGATTCCAACTATATTGGTGGAGTACTGTAACCAATGAACCACTCTCCTTTTCCTTCACTTCTGAAACTCAGAAGTGCAGAGGAGGAGGAAGAAGGCATTGAAGGACGTTGATTTGCCATAGGTTGATTCTGATACTAATTCTAAGAGTTGGCAGAGAACAATGCAGTGGCGTTAATGGTGTTAGGGTATATATAGGGTATAATTCCTGCTCTTCGGTAGAATTTTTTAAAGCTATTCTTAGATGTTTGGGATTTGTGAATGAAACCACTTCAGAGCAAAATGCGACTACTCAGGAGCCAAGTCCTACAACAGATATGCCTTCAACAACTCAAACTGAAGATAACCCCCAAACTAATCCTCCCTCAACTACTGTAAAAACTCTCTTACCTATATATTTGCAAGTGTTTATACATTTGCAATATAATCTTTGCCCATGTGTGGCAGCAATCATGCAAAATTCCTTTTAAAACTTTTATGCTAGCAGTATATATGCAAGTGTTATTTAGTTATTAAGAAGATTTATGCACTAATTATCAATATGCATGCAATATATTGGTACTGGAATCGTACAATATTTAGAAATCAAAAATTTGATTCTGAGTAAATGAAAAATAATTTGAATAATTGGTGACCTTTCCGGTTGATGAGGTAACTTTGGTGCAAGAGTTCAAACTCAATATGATCAAACTATTCAAATTAAAGATTTTTTGCGCCTAATTTGAAATCACAGATTTCATAAGAATATTTTGGAGTGACTTACCAAAAAAAACAAACAATATTTTGGAGCTTATCAGTTGATGGAGTCAGAAAATAATTTTTAATTTTCTAATCAACAGAAAATTTCTGATCATTAAATTATAAGTTGGATGAAAAATCTTAATTTCTGTTTGACAAATTAAATATTGGTGTCTCTCACTCAACATTCTAGCATTAAAAACTTCATCGATAACCGTAGCATAGCTCAGTAATTTTACACGTCTTTTGCGAATTCGATAAATTGCACAACAGCTATATTGACTACTCAAACATTTGACAAATTGTAAAAATTTCCTATGATGATTTCTGATATATAGGAAGGATCTCCAACTACAGAAACTGTAATTGTTACGAGTACGCCTCCAAATCCAACAATAAGCAGTGGGCAACCAGGCCAAACCTTTTAGCTGGATCAGGATATGTTGGTGAATTTCGCATCATATAAAGAGCTTCCACATATTTCTTCTTATGTTTACGTCTACACTTCCTAGCTCCCATGCAGTCGCGTTTTATTTGTATGAATCCCTTATATTTTGGTGTCATTTAGTGATCATTGCAGTGTCTCTCTTTTACTCTCTAAAGTAGTTTCCAAAGTGTAATAATTGATATATGTAAACAATGGTTGTAGTTTTTAGGGGACCTATTACACTCAAACTCTTTGCTGTCATAGTTCATCTTTGTTTCTCACTTATCTGATAGTTTGTTACTTTTTCTACTGAGTTGGCACTTGTTAAATTAAGATATTGATGGATACTTTGTGGTTTAAGATGTGAAATAGCAAAGAGATGACTGAGACACATTCCACAATTTTTTTTCAGTTTATTAAATTTTTTAAGGTAATTTCGAAAGTATATGTTTTTTTTTTTACAATTAGTTTGTTAAAACACATATAGTAACATGAAAATATGCAATTTACTAAAATAGCATTATCAAAATGGAGGTGATATTTAAAAAAACATGAAATTTTATTTATAAGGACAATTTAATATTTTCCCTATGGTGAACAATCAAAATGATGCATATCTTAACTCTACGTTAATATATGCATATCTTGCAACTTCAAAATATGAGAAAAAATAAAAATAATTGTTTTTTCTTTTATTTCAGTGGGTCTCAATTTTGTTACAAATAATCGAGAAGTATGGAAAAATTAAAAAATTACCCATTCAAACCTCTCTGAAGGTTGATTAACACTCGTTGAATAGGCCAACCCACTCATTCTCTAATCTAACTTGTCTAACTGGCAAACTTATCACGTCACTCTCTGTTAACCAAAGCTAGGCTGGACTAAGACAACAGCGAAGGACGAAATCTTTATTACTATCATATCAGTACGCATTTCTATTTTTCTATTAATTCACGTTTAAGTATGTCATCATTATGTTTAAGTCTTCCACACATGAACAATACATTATAATTAGCTTTACACCGTAACCTCAAAGCCTGATTCTGCATGACCATAGTAACCTGTCAGGAAATCGGGCGATAAAAGATAACGAGGAATAACAAAGAGCAATCACACAAGAATACAAGATTTATGTGATTCGATCAATAATCAATCTACATCCACGGTCAGAGCACAAGTAATTCTACTATTCAGATCAAAAAACAAGCACAATAGCTTACAAAGACGTTCAAAAGCTTTTTCCAAGACGTTCTCAAGCCCCCCTTATATAGTTAACAAGTACTACAAGTCAAAACCAATTAGAAAAACCCTAATTGAAACCCTAAATTCCATCAGAATTTGTTACACGGTCAGTGAAGTAAAGACACGGACAAAGCTCCTCGAGACACGGCCATTCCTTCGTGTCCGTGTAGCCCCGAAAAACCTGACAAGCCAAGACACTGGCAGAGACACGGCCATGGCCAATGCCATGTCTGCCCAGTTCTTGTCTTTTTCGGCTTCAGTGCATCACACGGTCAATCTCACGCCCGTGTAGCTACCCGTATCCGTCCAACAACTCTTTTTCCTTCACAAATCCGTCCTTCTTTGGCTTGTATCACTTCCTATAAGGCTTTGACTTCAATCTTGATCAAGAAATTCACTCCAATCTCAATATAGCCAAACTTTTATGTTAACTATGGAGGGACCTTTAATCTTAAATAAGGATGGATAAGACAAGATAATGACGAAAAACTAGTGACATTCAATCTTGTTGAATCAGCATAAAACTTTAGTTAGTGCCATAATCACAATATGACCAAACAAATAATTCAGAATCAAAAGGAAGCGGACAAGACCGACTAGGACAAACTGAGTAATCACTAGTCGTGACCAATGTGAGTCTACATCATTAAACAATGAGAGGTCCATATTCCTTTCTTGATTCGATTCTGGTGGTTCTTCATGTGGGTATACTAGTGCATACATTTTTGCATTTGACCTAACAATGCAAATTGGGAATCAACCAGTTAATATTTTTAGGTTTAGACTGTATCCTGTCCTTTGAACATGGCATGCTTTAAGGGACCTGGCTCTGCTTTTTGCAATGCAAATTTCATATTCACAAGAATAGGGAAAAGTCGCATCCTTCCTTTAGTAACTGGTTCTGATGATTGGTGATTCATCGGCATTAATGAAGAGACAAACTCATTTTTATTAAAAACAAATTCCGAATTTACTGCTTTCTCATATCCAAGTTGCACAGCCGCATGACCTAAAAAGTGGCGCAGCCGTGTTTGAATGCAAAGATTTGGCAACAATGAGAAACAATCATCGGTCTCGGGTAGTTGGCAAGAAAAATTTTTGGGATTTGCTTATGGTTTGGAACCTTTATTTTACTTGATCATCAAAGAATTGCTAACAGAAAGTATAAATCTGAACTTTACTGCATCTAATAAATGAAAGATTTTTTTTCTTTAACTATGTTCCTTCAATATCCCACATTTCTCGTTCTGCTAAGCAAGCTATACTCACAATGTCTGATTCTGTCATACAAGACTGTATCTTTTGTCGATTCAAATCTTCTTCGGAAACAAATAAGATATGCACAGTGGTAAAAAGTAGTTAAGTGATTTTAAATATTGATATGGGAATTAAAAGTTATCTACCAGTTCTGAGAATCTGTATCTATGTGAATGTTTAAAGGTTTTGACTGAAATTTTGCAGAAATGTTTTTCAGGGTTATGATTTTTGAATGCTGAATTCAAAAGGGGTTGGATTCACATGGCACCATGTGATGCTTACAAATCCACTCATATCAGAACCAATGTGCTGAATTGACTAAATAGTTGTTGTTTTTAGAAAACTAGCATAACCGATATTGTTAAAATCTCAGCCAAGGCATAGGTCCCAGGTTCGACTTCGAAGCGCAAAATTAACAACACTGCCTTCTTAAGCAGTACTATTTTTTAATCACACTTAGGCAAGCAAATTAAATAAGAAAAATTCGTGAACTTGTTGTGACGTTTGAATACTAGAAACAAAGAAGGCGACAAAGAATAGAACTGTCACAAAACTTAATGGATGTTATCGGCCAAAAAAAAAACTTAATGGATATTTAACCAAGCCATTATCATAGATTCTTCTAATTTAATTTCATAATCGCCTAATCATTGGATCTTTCATGCATGTGGCTACCTGCAGCAGGGTAGAATCTTATAAATGCACATTTTTGTGTTTGAGGAGGTGAACCTTGACTAGTCAAGTCATAGTATTTTTGCTTAATTTGTAATGAATATTTACAATATTGTTGTTTTGTTTTCTTGCCATTCTGAATTCTCATCTTCCATTTTGGACTATAGCACAAGAATCATGGTGCCTTTTTCCTTCTGTAATTCTGAACTGCTGATCATGGGAAGACAAATGTTGGTCTAGGATCTGCTCTAACCAAGAAACAGCATCCTGTCTGAGATTTGTTTTGATTTGGATACACTTAAGTGAAGTTAAAGTAAACTGATCAAGATCTTTCGCTTATAAGAAGAATAATTGCAATTTGTTCATGGAAGTTCCTTTCAAGCTTTCAATTCGGTCCAAGTGCAGTTCACCTATATATCAGTGAACCCTTATGACCACATATTGTCAACAAATAATGTATGTATTCAATTAATTAGTTTGTTCTTTCCTTTTTTTTTTTATAAGTTTGTTCGTTTTAACACAAGATGTTTAGGTCTTATATTCGTTTTAATACAAATTTGTGTGAGAGGGATGCGAGATTCTTTTTTTGATAAGTAAAATGTGAGAAATTGAAAACTGACTCTAGAGAATTTTGCAGTATCAACACAAATAACTTGCAAATTTATCCAAATCTCTCAAACTCGAATATGTTGATTGACATTTGAGTAACCTTATTAACAATCCCATTTTTTTAATTAAGTTATGAAGACCGTGCATTCAATGCCGTTGCCAATGATAGATGTTGAGTTTTCTTGCGAGTGAAGATATTCTATCCACAAACAATCACTTGCCATTGTCGCTTTTGAGACCTAATGATTGGCAAGGCCAAGATTGTTGCTGCAATATATGCATGTCAGCAAAAATGAGGCTCAATTATCTTTAAAAAAAAAAAGAAAAAAGAAACGAGGCTCAATTTTAATTATAATTACTTAATTAAGTATGATTGAAAAACATCCGTGACTGTTATAAAATCTTCTCCCGAATATCTGGTTGATAATTTGACTTAATTAAAAATGAATCAGAGCATATAACTCCTAAAATAAAATATTATGCAGGCTGCCGATTTTGATTCATGTAGAACGGCTAATTGTGCTCCAAATCATGTTCTTGTCACTAAGATTCCGACAACAACGATGGAAAATAACAATTTGTTATAAACAAGGATATGGGAAATGATGCATGATGTTCCCTTAAACGGCTATGCTACTCCAAATTAGTATTTGATCGAGTATTAATCAGATAGTAATTTCTTAATTCTGCAGCTAGCACTTGGTATCTCAGTGTCATCACTTTTGAAATTAAATTTTAACTGGTTAGAGAATATTGCAGTTATCTTGCTAATCTGAACAAATTCCTTCAAATATGAATATATCGCGAGAAGGATTCTTCATTAAAGGTTCTAAACTCAAGTTTTAAATAAACTACGACAATATTCGGTAGAAAAAAATTTATTATCCGCAAGAAGTCCTATGGCTAACAAATAACGCAATGGTATAAACTATTCATTATAAAACATATGCAAAAGAAAGACATTTGAGTTTTTAATAAGGATTCTTTCCCCTCATTTGTCATGGCTTTTGATAATTTACTGCAACTTTTCTACCATGTGGAGAGACTAATGCATGCACGATATGGAAAGAACCGGAGACGAAAGCAGACATAAACTTCATAAAAACTTTTATGTAGTTCTTTAAGCAGTGTTATGTCGAAAAACGTAAAGCCAAACAACATAACCAGAAAGAGGATGATAGTTTAGCAAAAAAGCTGTATGTGTTTATGTCATAAACATGCTAAAAGCAACATTAGTGGTCCCAAACCACTAATTTAGAAAGTATTTAAGGACTTCAAAATATAGTTAAACGAGATGATGTTGCTGATTTTACATTTAAATACGCTTTAAAACCGCACCCAGCTAACTATTTCATGACTCCAAAAGCCACCCCTTCATTAATTTTTTTTGTAATTCATTTTATTTATTCTTATCGCAAATCAAAATTTCAATCTTTTAGCATTGTAATTGATTCCAGCACCATAAACTACAAGCCTATTGGTATCCCTTCATTACTTAATTCAGACAAAATTGTTACTATTAGGCAACAAACTAATCAAAGCACCAATGTAGGGCAAAATTTTAATTTAGTTGGTGAAGACTTCGAAATCACCTAATTAAATATCATAACCAAACACGGGAAAGTACACTTAGTCGACGAAATATCCTATCATTATCATTACTTCATTCTCACGGACCTAACTCTTGATTAGCAATCTTGCCTCGTAAACTAGTGATGACATGAGCAGCTCTTCTAGCTCATGGAAGGTCGCTTTTAACATAATTTTGGTTACCAAACTAATTGTTATCTTTATGATCGATCTTTCAGCATTTTTGGTTTATACAGTAGAGTAGGACTTGCCCAATTTCGTGGAAATGCACTCTGGATCGTTCCATATATTATGATCGTTCCATATATTATATATAATCAAGTCTTCATGTTTGGGGCAACTCCCCTCAACCATCTATTATGATGCTACATATTTTTATTAGAAAAAAAAATAATACTGCTTGATTAACTTTAGAATGCATTGACTAAGAGCATATCCAATATTTTCTCTATTTTTAAAGAGCTAAAATATATTAATTGATTCAAATTCACTCTACTATTTATCTAAAAGTTTGAATTCGGTCTATTTGTTTTTATCTCATTAGCCAAGACAGTTAATGTATATAGTGACTAATCAAGATCACTTGATTATGGAACCGAATTAGCCAAAAAAAAATCCGTCCAATTAATACATGCCTCAATTAGGCATGTATTAAGACATGAACATATGGCTTCGGCTACTTGATTTATGATAAGTGTGCTAATTATATATATATATATCAATGGAACTAGAAAACAAACAGTTGCTGAAAAGATTGTTTGTCTGAATGCAATTAATCTAGGATACAATTAAATTAATGATAGCATGAAATAAATCAATATGTGTTACCTTCTCATAACCGGTACATTGGACAAACTTAATTATGCTCAAGCACAAAGCTATATTACCGTTCTTGAAATTCTCGGTTTACTTGTTAATAATATGTTCATTGTTCTTGAACTTGTGATTATTCTATCAATTTTGCTTCATAAGCTTTGTTTTAATTCTGTAATTAGTTGAAAATGACAAGTTTAATAATGTCTCAAAATGTACTTGCAAAATAAATAAATTAACTTTCCAAATTGCTTAGCAATATTCTCTCTTTTGTGCAATAGCAGCGCCAGAATTTTACTAAAATAGAATTGACTTTGTTCCCTTAATTTTATTGGATTAAAACTAAGAGTACAACGCCACCCTTTGATCGAGAAATGCGAGTGTGCCAAGGAGTTTTGAGGTTTCTCCTAAACCAAAATGAAAGATAAAAATGCACTCGAGAAAATTTAACTCTATTAATCAAAAATATTGATAGCAACAAAGAGTATAAATTGCTAGTTTGGGTCCCTTACTTCTTTTAGAACAATAACAAGGCAAAAACAATGATGAACGAATGGTAAACTAATGTAAAACTAATGAGGACATGAATTTGGACAACAAAAATTAAAACAAAGACCGAGGACGGTAATGGAAATGATAACTAAGGGCTTGAGATGCTAAATAATGTAGCAGGGACAGCTAGAAATAAAATTTCAGCATTTGTGCAGATTGTTGTTTAGTTGATGATGATTGGAGAGGTCCATTTTCTTGTGTCCTATGCATCTATTTATACTCCTCCATTGTGAATCTCGTTTTCTTGCTACAGAAGACACATTGATTTCATCATTTTACCAAGATCCAATTGATTTCTCCTTGTCTTGCTGTGTTGTCCTCTAACAGATTTGACTTTCGTTCTTCGTGTGCAATCTGTCCTCTTGGCTTTCCTTCTATGTCCCAGGTCAATAACAATCAAATAAATTTCCTTCCTTGGTTGTCCCGGGTTTGTAGTAGTCAAATAAATGTCCTCTTCTTGCCTTTTTTGTTTGTTTTACTTCTGTCTTGATTTACAGTTGTCCTCCCTTAGTTGTCATCCGCCAAACTTGTCTTGTTCTGCAAATGCTTCCTTTTCTTGAGTCCTTGAATTACTGATGTGTCCTCCAAGCAATTCTTTATTGGTTCCTAATTTGCAGCAATTGTCTTTCATTCAAAGATTGCAAAATTTCACTGTAAACAGACTTTAAAATGAAAAAATGAGAGATGAAATAGAACATGTGAAGCCGGTAGAGTACCTTAAAGATTTACCGAATAGTTAGTAATCAATTGACCTCTCCTGACTCTATCATTGCTTTTGTGTTGTCATAATATTTAATGAATTAGTTTCTTTTTCATTTTCCTTTCCTTTTGGTTCAGGAACTACTGAGTAAACACCGACCAACCTGAATTGAAAAGTTGTAACTAACGATGTTATGTTTATCATGGTATCGTAACAGAAATAACAATTTGTGAAAAAGATAACGATAAAAAGAAGATAACACGTGTTTGCAGCAGATTCCCTTCTCTCGTGCAAGGAGTTGACCGTTCACAAAAGCCGGTTGATGACTTTCGGTCTGTATGACCCCAGGCACAAAGCTCCCGTCGTGCTGACCGGCACGTGTGCAAAAGAAAGCTTATTATTATTTCCCCAAATAAAACTACTAGTTCTCAAAGAAAGAAAAATCTTGTTTGGGAAAGTTATTATATGTTTCAATGCATATAGAGAGTTGCTGAATGCAAAAATCAAAGTACATTAAATCTAAACGTAATCTATTTATGTGAATATTCAGGACGTACTTTAATATGAATCTAATATTTGTTTAGGCCTCTTGCAATGCCGAGTTTTAGATTTTGCTGAAAACTTTTCGGAGTCTGGTTAGACTTTTCTGAACCTATTTAGATTTTGCAATACTCTATAGTGTTGTTCTTAATTTAGTGAGTAATAGAAATTTCAAGTTCCATTATTGAAGAAGTATATCAAATTGGTCAATATGCAAAAGTTATGTACATTCTCAAGCTAATATGTTCCCAAACATATAGCATTCACCAGACGTCATGTAATAGACATCACATAAATTTCTGCTCCCACCAGGTTTAATTTTTCTTATAATTATTCATGGTTCAAGATTGGAATACATGAATTGGGTTTTGTTTATGCAAGTTGGTCATGTGAACTTTCCAGAAAACAATTTTCCATGGCTATATTTAATTGAAAAAACAGTTTTTAGTTTTCTATTTTCTGTTTTATTTTTGAAATTAAAAATATTTAGAAAATATATTTACTAATAAAAAAAGTTGAACAAATTTTTCATTTTTTATCTCTATTTTCTAATTGTCTAATTAGAAAATAATGGAAAATTTTCTCAATTAAACACCCCATGTGTTCTCAATTCATTAAAATTGAAATTTCTTCTTTTATGAACAATATTAAAATTGAAAGGCTAACACATAAATTTAATGCCTTCAAGAACTCAAAATTTTCCATACACTTAACTAATTCATATTAATTATAAAAATATGTATATTGAAGAAAACAATTATGCAAATCAGAAAAAATTCGGAAAGTTATTGCTTTAATTTTCTCAAAGAAATTATGAGGAGTTTGACTTTTATGATGTTTCGTGAGCTCCCAAAGTCAATGCTCCCCTCGTGTGTGCATTTATTTTATCAACTATATTCTCAATTTAATCGTGTACACACATTATAATGGATTAAAAATATCATAAATTCTAGTAGAATTTACTATTTTGAACTACAACTTAGGTTTGTTGTTAGTTTGGGAATCGCCGGTTCCGTTTTAGGAACAAGCAGTTCCGGCTTTTTGAATGGAGGAACCGGAATTAAATCGTGGTTCTCACGGTTTGATCCAGTTCGGGTTTGATTTTGGTTTTGATTTTAACCGGTTTAGGTTCTGATTTTGATCGGTTAAACCTCTGGTTCCGATTCGTTTCCCTCTTTTTAAAAAAAAAAAATAATTTTAATCCGCTATTTTATCCCGTCAATTTTTTTTTTGTTTGTAAATTTTGTTATATTCAATAATTAATTATAGTACCAATAATACATTGTATTCCAAAGATTTTTTTTAATAATTTCTAAACAAATTAATTATTCTACTAATAATTACATCACATAATTTTAAACAAAATTAAAAAACTCATTAAATTTTATTAAATTTATTTTATTAAATTTAATGAAATAACAAAATAACTAAATTAAACTATAGTAAAAAAGTAGAAGGACTTTGGAAAATGTAATTGCAAAAAATAACTTTGAAAAATATAAAAAGTGTAATTGTAATAATAAAATATTTAAATAATTAATAAGAGCAATTTAGAGAAAAATAAATTTTTTAGAGAGAAAAAATAGTGTGAAATTGGTAGGAATAGGGTAGGAGTATTTATAAGGTTGAAAAAAAAAAGAAGGAAAATGGCGGTTCGACGGTTTTTAAAGGGATAAAATTGGAACCTAAACCATAACCATCCGGATTTAGTCGGTCGGTTTCGATTCTGGTTCGGTTCCAGTTTTGACCAATTTTGATCGATCTAATTCCAGTTCGATTTATTGGTTTCGGTTTGAAATTTACATCTCTACTATAGCTTAATGTCTCACCCTTTATGGAAATTTTTATTTATTATTTTATTTTTAAAAATTGTTCTGTTCGGCCATCACATTGATAAATTCT
>CAODLS010946604.1:0-10712 GCA_948243855.1 Flueggea neowawraea | reverse complement strand
TTAGATTACATTGTGTTGCTTCAATTTCTACAAAAATTGTATGCTCTGTTTGTTATATGTGTTGAATGATGCAGAGTCTGTTGTGATTATGCCGACTTTTGGAGTTCAACTCGAAACTCATTACGTCAAGTATTTTTGGTTCCTTGGTTGAATATGTATATGATTCTCTTCTATTTTTTTTCCGGTTGCCGATCCCAATTAGCTTATTTTAAACTGTTCTCTTGTATGCAGCGGAAGAATTATTCGCAGGTTGGTTCCTATATACAAGATTTTGAAACCATTGCTGCTGGAACGTGTGAATCTGGTTACTTGTTACTGGACTTTGTCTTTGGTTCTCTGTGATGAAGAAGAATTCATGTTGGTCTTTGAGGTACATCAATTTTAGCCGACTTAGTATTGCAACTTGTTGCTAAATTTTATTGGTTAACTGAGCTTAGAAAGTGTGGATCACAAAAGTTAAGTAGATGAACGTATTGGTGTATGTGATTTGTAGATGATCTATTGCTTTAGAAAATGAATTAGTAATCTCTTTAATGATTTGATTCTCTTTTTAGGGTGCTTTAATTTAGCTGGTTTCGGATTGCAACTAATTGCTGAATCTTATGGTTAACAGTTAGCTGAGCTTGGAAGGTGTGAATAAGAAAAATTAAGTAGATGTATTGGTGTAGGTGATTTGTGAATGATTTTGGCTTTAAGAAATGAATTAGGAATCTCTTTACAAATGGGATTTACCAAACACAAGAATTGAGATTTACAAATGATTTGATTCTTGTTTTAAGCTACCTTAAATTTGCTGACTTAAGATTGCGCCTAGTTGCTGGATTTATTTGTTAACTGATTAGAAAGTCTGGATCAGAAAAATTAAGTGGATGTAATGGTATTCTTGATTTGTGGTGATCTATAGATTTGAGGAATGAAGCAGGAAATCTCCTATAACAGTTTGTAATTTTCTCGTGGTCATTTTTTCCTTGTTCAGGAATTGCGTCCTCCTGTGAAGATGCTAGTTCATATTTGGAAGGCCTTGTGTATGGCATCTAGAATTGAAGGTAGTTTAGATTCATTTGCAGAACAGTAATATTTGCGCTTTTCAAGCACAAACTTGCTATCTGACCAAAGTTTTGACAGCATAAGAGGTATTCTGCGGATAACTCCTAGTATATAAAAATTCTTGGTGTCTTTTGTTGACTTCTATACTTCAATTATTGTTGAGGGAATGAATGTCTAATTTCACTTTTGGTGTGAAAGAAAAACGAATGACTGTATTTGGATTGCTTGTGATTAGATTATGCACAAATCTAAGTAAGATTGATTATGTTTTAATATGTACCCTAGCACCCTCTTGCTGAATTGACTCTTTGCGGCTGGTTGCAATGAATTAATCAAACTAATGATGGAAGAGAATGTAGTTAGAAATTATTGATTATGACATAAGCATGGTTTGAATTTGTTTGAGCATGAACTTGAGCAAACATGAATGCAACTGATGTAGAAGGTCCATTAAATTGAGATGGAGTTCTCTGGTAAGGCTCACAAAAAATAGGAGGGAGACTAATTATAGGTGGCACTAAGAGAATATCCAATGAGGCAACTTTTAATGAAAATAAAGAGTGCAAATAATTATAAAGAGTGAATTATGTATGGTCTCCAGTGCTACTCTTTAGATTCAACTTTTACTTTGTGAATTTCTATATAACATTAAACTGTACAATTTTCCCCTTCTTTTTCGGCTCTCTTTCTGTTAAAATGTATTTAATAGATTGAGTATTTGAACTAGTGAACGTAAAAAAAATATTTTACGATTTTTATACCATAATAATCACACAAGTTGTTTTAGTGGTTATTTGGAAAAATAGTTTATAAAGAGTCTGTTTGTGGAAGCATTGTATTTAGAAGAAATTCAGCGTACAGCATGAAATATAATGCTATTTGTTGGTTCATGTGCTTGTTTGGTGTTTTGGTGCAAGTAGCAAAGTATTTAGAGGGAATTTGGCATGATTTAAATGAAATCAAATTGAAAATGAAGGGTATAATTAGAATATAAGAAACAACAAGAACAAAAAAAATATTTTTTATTCAACTTTTTTATTATTTAAAAACATGCTAAATCATACACTTTTTCATGTCCTTACAAAAGCGGAAGAATTAGGCAAATCAGCCATGTGCTTCTTCCCCTCCTTGACTTTCGACAGTAAACTCAAAGCCAAAGCTTAGGACATTGAGGATGACATGCATAGGCCACAATTAAATATGTTATACTCACTATAGTCTTTTCGGTATTGTTAAAAAATGGCTTCTCGAGGTGTTGATAGTGTGGCCCATCCAAAGTAAACACCTGATGGATGCTACGAAAGTACATTTGAATAACCTTCAGTTGACAAATTAGCTGAAACAAAACATAACATTATCAGAGTTTTAGAATTGAACAGAAGAAACAGATGGATGCTATGATAAGATCCTTGTATAATTCAGCCAAATTTCAGACCCAACGTCAGAACAGGAGGAAATCAGATAAAAATTTGTTACTTGGTATTGTGTTTTGCAAAAGGAAAGTCTGATGACAGGTGTGATGTTTTAGGAAGTAAAGCAAAATAATAAGCCAACATCGGACAACAATAGGTTCTTACCTGTGGCTGTGGGGATACCAAGAACATTAGTCCCGACAAAATCCTTTAATGACGGACCACCAATACACCAAGGTTCTGAAGGCAAAGCACCATCTACCGCTGTAAACACAAATCCATTTTTGTTCTGGGTATCCCCACAGGTAAGAACCTATTGTGGACTAATGTTCCAATTTTCATGAAATAGTGATCACCTCATCTGTTGTTTTATTAAGATGGGAAGTCTTAGGAACTGAAAACTTTTTGGTTCACTTTCTGTCGAAAATGAAAAACTAAATATTGAATACTGTTTTTGTGTTTCCATGTTTTAGTAACTCCTTTATGATGTGTTTTTAATGTTTTAATTGCATAACAATTCTGCGTTTTCTACCATTTGTGTTTATTTCTTTGTTATTTCTTTCTTTATGTTTGATTGATTGTGCTTTCTCTTGCACTCATACCAATTGTCAGTTTTTCTGTTTTGTTCTCATACCAATTGCCCTCATCATTAAAAAGGTAATATTGCCACAGAATTGTGTATATTGTTGCTTCAACAATCTGAACATATTATATATATTTGTGCATTATATATAGAGAATTTCATTGTAAGTTTTAAAATTAATTTATTAGAATTAAGTCTTTCAAAATTTAGTATGAGATTCTTCATAATCATATGACTTTCATATCATGCAATTTTATTTTTTTTTGTTTTGATTTTAAACAACTTTTAAATTATAAAATCTTGAATATTTATAAAAAATAAAAATGTATTAATGATATCTCGAGGCATAGACCAGATGTAACACTAATTAGTTGTAAATTACTCATAAAAATGATTTAATTATGGTTTCTCAACTAGACATTTTGTCTCCATTCGATCAATAGTGAAAGTTGAAAGGTCACTTTATTTCTCTATTTTCCGTGCCTCATTTGGGCAAACCCTTAATGGCAATGTTCTTCTTCTTTTTTTTTTTTCAAAAAAATAGAGGGGTGTATGAAAATTTAAATCAATTATTTTATCCTCTATTTTCACAAAAATTTGAAACTGAAATGTCCAACTGTAAACATTAGTTGATTGCTGTCAATTCAGTCTATTGGAGCAAAAAAATAAGAAGGGCATTCTTAGATATATTAGGTGTCATAACGAAACTTTAGATTTTGATTAATATCTTCCATAATTTGGTAATTATGTAAATGCCACTTTTTTAATTTAAGTTAGTTATATGCCATTTTTTAAAATCAAGCTCTTAAAAATGTCACATTCAATCAAATAAAAGTCAATTTTTTCTTTCATTTTGTCATTTTTTTTTATGAAATTAATTTTCAAGTCCCTCATATTTGTCTTAATTAGTAGATCAGTCCACAAGTTTCAAGCAAAAGACGGACACATCTTGACGTGAAAAACCGAGTTGCACTTAAATATTTTTGTTAGTGGTTCATCATTTGTCTACTAGTAAATTACTGACGTGTCGCTTGGTGCACTTTAAATAAACTTTTAAAGACAAAAATGCCCCTAAATTTATTTTATCAGACATGAGAACCCTAACAGTGTATTTGGTATGAAATGAATATAGATTTCATTTCATTTGTAAATAAAATGAAATGAAATTCACAAAGAATTAAATTTACAAATGAAATGAAATGTTTGATATAGTATATACTAGAATTTCAATTATATTATTTATAAATAGATTTCTTATTTTGTGTGACTTAAAAATTAGAATTATTTGTACATTATGACTAAAATACCTTTACATTTATAATACTAATCAAAATTATGACAACAATATCATAACAATAATTGTTTGTTGATTATTTAAATAATTATTTAATATAGATTAAATATTTAATTATTTACTATTAAATAATTAAATATTTTTTTAGTGAGGGGATGGGGGAGAGAGAGATGACATGGATAAAATTGTCTAAAGAAAAAATAACATAGAATTCATTTAGAAATAACATGTATTTATCTTGCATTTACAAATAAATAATTTTACCTTACTTTCAATTCTTTTATTTGCCAATCTTGAATTTGAATTTTTTATAAGAAATAAACCAAACATCAAAATTTGTATTGACAAATGAATTCTTTAAAAATTTAAGGAATTCATTTATACCAAGCGCTATGTAATTTTCTTTTCTTCTATTTTCTTCTTCTTTTTCTGGAACCCAGATCGAACTGAATTCAATCAAACGAACTTGCGACAAAATGAAACTGTGACGAAGTTCACAGGCGTACTGCATCTCACCATGATATTGCGAAGCTCTGGATGATATGTTTTCCCAGTTTCATAATTGGCTTGCTTTGGAGCTCATTTTGTAGTCAAAGAAACCATTGTGAATAACAGTTGTTTCACTTTTTTGCTTGTTTTCCAGAATATAAGGCTAGAAATTGCCAGACATGTTTTGTTCATGCAATTTCAGTTCTAGTAGCATTTTGTATTTAAATGTTCAATGCCAAAAGAAGTTCGAATTCTATATTCAATTAACAATAATCATTACAAGTACAGGAACCTTGCTGGAATTGTAATTCTCCTGAAGCATTCATGTACATACTGTAGTAACTAGATACAGAATTCTTGCTAGCAGCTCTAAGTGCTCTGTGAACCGGCAGAAACTGGCCGCCTGGCAAAAGCGTGTCTGATGGATTATCAAAGCTTTGCCAGACCACATTTCTCATTCCGTTCAATAGGAGACGATTGCCTTGACTTATTCCGTTCATAACGAATAAGTGCTGAAAACCACACCCAATTCATTTGTTTTACTGGTCCATACGGTTAGTCCATTCAAAGAATCAACTAAATCAGTTCCCCATTATGACAAAGCTGGAAATATGAATTGTTTTCAACAGTAGCATCAGCTCCAGCAAGTAGACTTCAAATTGAAGCGAATACCAACAGTAAAGTCACCATGTGATGAGACCCATGAATTGTTTTCCTCCACAGTAAGTTTTGAACCTAATGGAATCTGTGAAACTACAACATGGACCAGCAAGAACCCAAAGGAGACACATAGCAAGAACGTTGAACAAGATAAGAATTTGTCACTTCCAAACCAAAAATTTAATTCCTTGAAAAAAAGCCAAGAACTCGGCGAGATTGGCAACGAGTGAGATCCGACGAGACACCGCCTCCACTCCTCGTTTTGGTGAAGCGATCTGGTTGAACAGGTGTCGTCGTTTCGTTTGTCGGCGGAGCGATGTCTGGTTCAAAGATGCGACGCAAAATCTAGTTTGCTGCGAGTTCGCCGCCGCGGTTTCCGTCGGAGCATCCACCAAACAGAGAGATAGAGCTCGACGAAAGGAGACTTCAGGGAGAGAGGTTTATTGTGGGTCCCTTGCGTGAAAGAATTTGTTTTTACAAAGGTCTGTTTCGGCATCGTTTCAGTTCCATGTCTTGGGAAAAAAAACTTTGTGATTTGAGGCCAAAACGACGCCGTTTCCGTTTCCATGTCGAACGGCATCGTATAGGTTAAAGCATTTGAAATTAAAAAAAAAAAAGATTAATATGCGGCATAACAGAAATAGGATTAACACCTGATTTAAAAAAAAAAGTTTAAACATCCAAAATTATAGAGTTTAGCAAACCTGCATCAGTAACTCTGCATTCTCAATCTTATCAACAATTATTGCAACAAATTTTGAAAAGACCCAAATCCGCGGCCACACGATGTGGTCCAATGCTTCATTATCACGACCTCCACCGCTTCTGGAAAAGACGCAAATTAATCCTTAACATACATATAATAAAAAAGATTCATCAATACCAAAACTGAAAATTCACAAATGGAAATCACACTATCAATCAATTCGATTAATAATGAATTTTTTTTGAAGTATCAATTTCCCTCTTCAAAGCAAAAAATCTGTGTAACAACAAAACCAAGAATTGACAAATGAGTAAATGACTACTTGTGATGGGCTAACCACAGGAAATTCCAATGACAATAATACACCCACAAAAGATTTGTTGATGCCACTTAAGTGTGATCATAAGCTAACACAAACTCCTCCACCATGATTATGATCACAAACTAACACAAATCCCTCTTTCAAAAAGAATTTTTTTTTGAGATTTTAATGTGGAGAAGAATAAGAAGAAGAAAAAAAAGAAACGTTGTCTTGTCGGTGAGAAGAAAGAGGATGGAAAGAAAACGCGGATTGTAGGAGATGAAGTTAGTGAAATGATGTCGTTATTATTAAATACTTGAACAAATGACATTTAAATGTGATGCCAGATGTTGTAATTATAGACTGCCAAATGTTAACAACCTCACATTATAGATAAATTAGATAGATGACATTTTTTTTTGTAATATTCCTTTTCCTTTCCAATTTCTAAAATTCTTAGTTGTCCTTTCTTTCACATCCTAATTCATTTATTACGAATCAAAGTAGTATATAAATTTTCGTAAAAAAAAAGTCTCAATACATGTCCGTGAGGTTTAATGAAATCTTCTATCGCATCCCTACATTTTCAAAAATCTACAATTTGGTCCCTAACTTAGTATGCCATTAGTTAAATGTAATGGTCAAGACAAAAAGTCTATCTTACCTTTAAGAAGACATAGTTACCAACATCTCCTTTGCCCCCCCGCCCCCTCCCCCCAATCTCGTCACCTCTCGAAGCTTGTACTTTCTCTATCTCCTCTTGCTTATTTCTACCTCTTATAAAAGAACACAATTGAAGCCTCCAAATTTGAAAGATCCAACTCTTTGCCATAGTACAACTAAAACCACCAAAGTCGATCCCAAATCATCCAAACTTCAGAATTAAAGCCACCCATTGGTAACTCAAAATCTTCCCTAATAGTCATCAAGACCAACACAACAATGAGGTCTTGAAAGACATATTTAGAACTACCATAGGACTAAACAAAAGTTAGAGCACCTACAAAGATCAAAGAAAAGAAGAAAACTAGAAAAGAATAGAGAACAAAAAAAGAAGGAAAAACCGAAGGTCTTACTCACTGACCGAAACAAAGGAGGGAGAAAATCTTTGAAGCTAACCGAACTAACGAAAAGAAAACTCACATGAGAGAACACTTTATGTTGATGATTGAAAAAGAACTCTAGTAGCTGACAAAAAAGAAAAAGAACGCCATTAGACTACATAACTTTATTGATATCATTGGACTTTTTTCACCCTACCAAGTAAAAAGGAATTGTAATTGTTCACAAAAACCTATAAAAGAATTGTAGAAAATAAAATATTGGGCTAGTTTGGCAAGACAAGCATAGAATATTTTTTTTCTACTATATGCTATCAACATGCTTGTTTGGTGATAGTATTTAGCATATAGCATTTTTTTATGTTTTGAGAGATATTTTAGTTTGTAAAATACCATTATTGTCCTCATTTATTATTAAAATTCATCTATATTTGTTCATTTTTTTAGATCTATTTTAAGCACAATAAATATCATATAACAATTAAAAATTTTGGGCTACAAGACTAATCACAACATAATAATTAGAAGAAACAATTTTTTGATGGATGATTATTAGGTTGATTTGGATTACATGAATAAATAAATTTTGTTTATTTCAAAATATAAGGGTATTTTTGGAATTTGATAAACAACAATAACAAAAAAAACGTTTACATTATCATCATTTTTACTATTATAAACTACAAAAACTATTATATACTACATTGCTAAATACAAAAAATATTGTGGTGCCAAACAAGCCCATTATTATGAAATATAATTAAGATATTGAAAAAAATTTGGTAGAACTCATATTTGGCGGCATAACTATTACCCAACATCTCTTCAATCCACCGAACCTTTTTTCTAGCTATGGGCCACACTCAAATTTTTAAAATGGTGTTAATAACCCACAAACGTAACACCGTCCAACAGTCTTATGATCGAAACATTGACAAGAGTGTTCAGATTTTTGTCAGTAGTGCCATGTAGATAACTATTGGACATGTGGAAGCCAACTCATCAGGCGATCCCACTCCCTCACTCTCGCTTCCCAATCTGCAACCCTGACACTCTGTTTGGGAGAGGATGTCAGAATGGATTAGAAGTGTTATTAATGGATTTGATTGGACTGAAATGGAACAGAATGGATCATAAAAACTTTAACTTGTTTGATACGAGAGGATCGTAAATAATCGTAAATGAGAGGTTAATAAATGATTGTATTTGTTTAGATGAAAGGGTTATGATGGATTGATTAATTATATTCCAAATTTATCCCTGTGATATTAGATATTAATACATCATTTTATTTGTTTTTTCATAGTTTGATTTTCTATCGTACTGTGAATTAATATTGAATAACTATATAAACACTTCTAAATAATCTGAATAAAAAAATAAAAAATAACAGTGAAGCAAATTTAGGGGACATAATTGCACTCTAATATAACTAACAAAATAATGATTGAGTTGGACTTCGGAGACAGATTCCTTGTAATATTACCATGCAACACCAACAACGATTTACAAATGCAAATAATTTTAACAGTTATCTCATATGAAAACCAATGTTGTTCCGAAGGACTTTTAAAATTGAAACAACAAAAAAATAATCTCCTATGAATCATTATATCCATTAAACATGAAACCATCACATAGAAATAGAATATTGTGCTAATTAACAAAAGATACCACCAAGCTAAAAATTCAAAACTCTAAAACAATATTGAACATGCATTTAAAAGAGTACATTTCACTCTATTGAATCAAAAGTATGCAAGTAATCTGGCAAAAAAAATATACAAGCAAAATCACGGGAAACACGTTGTAACCATTTACAGGGTTAAAAAAAATAGAATTTAGGGTAAAATTGACCACACAATATTTTTTTCCTCCACTCTTTCCATGAAACCCACAGTAACACTCCAAATTAAGGTGTTACTAACCTCATCAATTTTAATACAAAATCTAACCCTCCATAACTCCTCATAACTCTTCTCACTCACCTTTCCATCTATCCTAAACACTTGCAAAAAAAAAAAATTAAAACCCCTCATAACCCTTCCCTTCCCATCAAAACCTTCCTCCCAAACATAGTGTAAATCGATCGCTCTCTACCACTCTTTCTGCCTATCAATCCGTCGTTCCTCTCTCTCAACCATGCTTAGTGCCTCTTTCAAGCCATCAACGCTCCTTCTCAATTGCTCTTTTGGCCTCTATCAAGCCATCAACGCTCCTTCTCAATTGCTCTTTTGGCCTCTATCAAGCCGTCAACGCTCCCTCTCAATCGCTCTCTCTCTCGCTCGACCCACTCTATCTCTGTCGACGCTCGTTGTTTCTCTCCCCGTTCTCGATGTTTGGAGTAGCTCCCAGTCTTGTTATAGAGGTATTTTATTTCCGGAAAAAAAAACTGACCCATCCCTCTCCTCTCACATCTTTTGGTCGTTTTTTCCGATTTATTTCTTTTTTAACAGGGTGCAAGCAGAAATATTGTCACTCCCACCGACACAGTCACAACTTCCTCTTCTTCTTTGTCACCACCACCGTCTCTCATTACGTTTTCTTTTCTAACAGAGTGTTGTTTGGCGATTGTTCTTTTGTTTTGAATTGAAATTTGACATAGGTTCTGTGCTTTGAAATTTGACAATAATTCACTGAATTATTCACTATTTTTTAGAGAGACTTGTGTTTTTAAATCTAATTTTTTAGTTTTTAAAAAATTGTGTACGTGTAAGAGAAGATGAAGGAAAGGTTGAGGTAGTATGAGAATGAATTGAAGAGGAGGGAATTGAACGGGCAGCTTGAAGAGTCATCCTCTTAGGTCTGATTTGGAGTCTCTTTTTGTTGTTTTTTCTGAGGATTTTCATGGTGTTTTGTTGCTGAGAAAAGTAAGGAATATAAGGAGAGAAATAAAGTTGATTGTCTTAGAGCATTTTTTTATATTTTTAGGCAACTTTTAATGAAAATAGAAGGTGCAATTAATTATAAAGAGTGGATTATGTTTGGTCTCCAATGCTACTTTTTATATTCAACTTTTATTTTGTGAATTTTTATACAACATTAAATTTTACATTTCTTCCATCCTTTTTCTGCTTTCTTTATGTTAAAACGTATTTAGAACATCTCTAATACTTTCTTTATATTGATGTTTTTATCTTTAATAAAGAGTTTTTATCT
>CAODLS010946599.1:0-22402 GCA_948243855.1 Flueggea neowawraea | reverse complement strand
TTACAAGCAGACTATGTGGAGTCACATAGTGTTTGAACATCCTGCAACTTTTGAAACAATGGCTTTGGAGCCAGAAAAGAAGAGGGAGATCATTGAGGATCTTGTTGCTTTTTCAAAGAGTAAAGATTTCTATTCAAGAATCGGTAAAGCTTGGAAAAGAGGGTATCTTTTGTATGGTCCACCAGGGACAGGGAAATCTACCATGATTGCTGCAATGGCTAATTTGTTGAATTATGATGTTTATGATCTTGAGCTTACTGCAGTCAAGGACAATACGGAACTCAGGAAGCTTTTGATTGAGACTACCAGTAAGTCCATTATAGTGATTGAGGATATAGACTGCTCGCTTGATCTTACAGTTCAGCGGAAGAAGAAATCTGAGAAATCTGCAGAAGATGATAAGTCAGTGTCAGAAAAAGAAATGTCTCCTAAAGAACCTAAAGAAGATCAGTTAAATAGCAAGGTGACTCTGTCAGGATTGTTGAATTTCATTGATGGGTTATGGTCAGCTTGTGGAGGTGAAAGGCTCATTGTTTTCACCACTAATTATGTGGAGAAGCTTGATCCTGCGCTGATCAGGCGGGGTCGAATGGACAAGCACATTGAGCTGTCTTATTGCAGTTTTGAGGCATTTAAGGTTCTTGCAAAGAATTACCTGAAACTTGAAACACATCCGATGTTTGACAGGATTGAAGGACTAATGAAGGAGACCAAGATCACTCCTGCTGATGTTGCAGAAAACCTGATGCCCAAATCTCCACTTGATGATGCTGATAAGTGTCTTTCGAACCTGATTCAGGGTCTTGAAGAAGAAAAAGAAGCTGCCACTATCAAGGCAGAGAAGGAGAAAGCTGAGAAAGAAACATCTGTGGAGAAAACAGAGAATGAAGAAGCAGCTGCAGGTAAGACAGCAGGGGAAGAACCTGCAGATGCAGAAAAGTTTTTGTGAACAGGCTTGACCGCCATTGTTGATGAAATTATTTTCAACCTTAAGAGTTCTTTTATCCGGCTGAAGGGATAATCATGATGTAGAAATTTTTCATATAGTCTAATTGTGCCTGCGCATTCATTTTGGAGCTAAAAATGAACTTTGACTCCATACTTGCCATATGTCGAACTCTACATTATTAATTTCACATGTTGGAATCATGTCATTTATATTACATACTTTGATGTAACATAAATACAACAAAAATAGAATTCACAACAATCACGTACTCACCTACTCGGGAATTGTGTTATTTCTAATCCTGCCATTAAAATATACGCACTTCAGGATTCAAGGGCATCATCACAAGCACGCAGATTGAAGAATGTCAACTGATTAACAACATATTAGTTACTTCTTGAGGGAGGATCGTCCATTACATAAAGAAGCAGTTCCCGACGTGATCATCTTATCAACAGACGCAACCAACCCAAATGCCCCTAAGGGCGGATCGATGTCGATCATCAAAGATTAAACTACAGGGCTTCAACATCTAAAAGCCAAATCTTTCATGTTACAATATCAGTCAAGGTTATTGTACATTAATTGGATAGCATAAAGAACTCCCAATGAATTCTCTCATTCACCCGTTGTAGGCTTTCTATAAATGTAGACGTAACTAAAAAATGACTACCCAATCTACACAACTCCCGGCATAAAGTTCACTCCTGCTGCAAATCCTGCGAGATTGCATCAAGGTAGATGCTCAACTTACGCCATGGAAGAACCTCAACGGTGATTCCCTCCACCGGCTTATCACAAAATTTATAACCATGTACTATCGTACATTGAACTTTCTCTTGAGAGAAAACTACTGAACCATGTATTCTGTCAAAGACTGATCAAAAACCATCCCTATCTTCATCTTTCATTGTGGAGTTTGGACCGTCATCAAAACCAGAGCCTGGCGCGAGTTCATTTAAATCAAGGAAACGTCTCTTTGTTACACCCTCAACTTCGTCATGTGCAACTTCATCTTGTGCAGCTTCATCTTGTCCTGGGCTATTTAATTTATCAGAAGGATGATTTTGTTCTTTGTCAGCTGTCTCATTGTAATCTTCTACGGGCTGATCGATTTTCATATCTTGCTCATCATCATTGCCATCAGAGCCTTGACTTTCAGCTGAATATTCGACATTCTCGCTTGTATCTGATTGTTCTTCTGATGCATTCGATTTATCAGGTTTTGTGGACTCATTTTCCGATTCTGACATTTCATATTGCCGGTAGTTAATCCGGTTCCGAGTGGCCCTTTTACTGCGTCTTAAACCTGATTGAATCACATCGACTGATCTTAATTTAGTTTCCCTCCGTGTTCGGCCTGGCAATTTCTTAAACTTTTGAGGTTCATCACTCTCCTCACTGATACTTAAGGAGTCTTCCTCCTCTTCTTCCTCCTCTTCACCATTTTCTTCATCCCAACGGTACTCTTCATCCCCTTCGGAGCTGCTGGAGAATTTCCTCCTCTGTTTACGCTTCCTCAGGTATTCCTCGTCATATACAGCTTCTCCAACTATATCATCATCACTGTCAAAGTCTGCCTCATTATCTGAAACCGCTTCAACGTAATCTTTGACCGAATAACGTTGGGGTCTTTGTCTTCTCCTATTGCTGCAAACATAACAGTTATTCGCACCCAAAAGTTCAAGGCAACACAAGACAATGGGAATCACAATATTGTATTTTTACCTTCGATCTAAATCAGGTTTTTCTTCTTCATTAGCGTCATCATAATCAGGTGAACTGGGCGACATCTCGCTGAAATTTCCATATTGATCAGAAGCATGTGAAGGACCAGTCCATTTACCATTTGTCGAAGCTTCAAGTTTGACAGAACCTTCTCTTCGGTGTATGGGCTCCGGAGATGGTGGTTTCCATCTGCGATGCAAAAATAATAAGATATCACATATCTATCAGCATGAAAGTATATATAAACTCCCAGCAGAGAAGAGGAGTGCATTAAAAAAAGAACATGGAAAATGATTTTCAATAAATTTCACGTGGTGCAGGCAATCATTATATCCTCACTGAGAAAAATAATAAATATAAAAATAAATCATACTTTGTTATTTTGATAGCTTCATTAATTGACCGGTCATAATCATCTGCAAAACAATTCAAATATGATCAGCTTTGAAAGGTCAACATTGTATAAGAATTTGTCTCTCAGAAGTAAATTTGTTAAGCATAACCAAAAGTAGAAAACACTAATCAGGGGAACCAGCTAGAACCTAGAATCCCCAATTCCTGATAACTGAATATAATATCAGATCAATAGTGCATAAATATAGACATGAAAACTTGGTCCAACGACCATGATAGTATCTGGGACAGAATTTCCAGCCGGAAAATTGAGAAAGTCAAGGCCACCATACTGCAAATTAGAAAAGCCTACTATGTTCCATAATTTTCTTCTCTTACCAAAGGTATAAGTGACAGGTTTTCTGTCACGTAAGGAACGTCCTGGACCAAGCCCATTCATACTCAAGAAGTTATCAAGAAGTAAAGCTTGCCTATGTTGCTTTTTAAGCAACCTCTCTTTCCTCTGATCAAAAAAAGAAAAAGAAGTTAATGAGATTAAGATGTCTATCCAAGAAAGCAAAAGAACTGAAAGCAGATTCAATAAAACAATTACACAAAGTAAGAAGCATCTTTCCTTATTGGATATGATACAAAGACATCATAGTCAGCAAGTAACATTATGTACCTTATGGACTTTCTCAATCTCAGGAAGCATGTCATTCTTTAATTTCTTCCCTAGTGAAGCCTCTGTTCTATTTTTACTTGTAAAAAGCTTCTCCTGCAGTAGCATGGATAATGCCAAAATAAGGAAGAATACCAAACAAAGAAGGAATTTTCAATATTAGGTTCGTTTACAATAATCACAACTAAGTTTTGTAAAGAACAGTTTCCCCCTCCCCCTGGCAGGCAACTGTAATGTTATACTCGGACGATGTTGATAGAGAATGTACAGAGTGATATGTCTAAAAATTTAACCCCTACAAAAATGCCACCACAAAAGGGTTGCTCATGAGTATGACAGCTCTGGCAAGACCGATTCATAGCCAGTGCTATCATTTCATCTTTCGCGGTTGTTTAAGGGCTAATAAAAAAGCAAACCAAAAGTTTCTGACAGCAGAATCAAACATATTAAAAGAAAAGGACTAGCTCACAAGCCCCAGAAAAGAAAAACTAAAAGCCATATATACAAAATGCAAGAGAAACCAGGAAATATAATCGAAAAATTCAGGAAGTTAATGACGACACCATTTCATCGACCACTGAAAAGAAACTGAAATAATATTAATCATGAAAGGTCAAAGTAACCTTATTGCACAAGGAATCATATGACGAAAGCAAATTATACACAAACCTACAGTTAATTCAGAAAGGGCAGGCACAATCTTGTCAACAGGCCATTAAGTAACTTACGGAAACATCTTGAAACTCTTCAAGATTAGTTGCAACTGTTTCCCACTGGTACGTAGCATTGAGAGGGACTTGTGAACCCTTCGTCTTGCCTTTCTTCACCTCACTTTTTCTTGTTTCCCGATACAGCCGATGACCAATAATTGGATCATCCTCGTACCTGGACAAACAACAGAAATATGCATTAGAAAATTGTCCCAGAAAACTTATTCCGGAAACAACAGCATTATGATTCTTGTGCAGCATCTATGTAACAATACATTAAGTATACTTGGGATTACTACAGTATGGGCATGATAATCCAAACTTAAAGCAAAAGATACCAGAAGTTAATTTCCCATTGTCAGATATGGATATCTGACTGTATTGGAATCAGAGTGACATACATATCCAGTTATCGCATTAAAACAAGTGCTTACCAATAATTAATTCCTTGCCAATCACCTCCAATACGTTCTTTACGAAATGAGGAAAGTTGAACACAATGTTTAAGTGAGTTGTCAATATAATTGCGGATATCTTCTTGCTGCAAGACATCGCTAGACTTAATTGTTTTGAGGATTTAAAAAATAACAAACTACAAGCAAATGACTATATTAAAAAACGTATAAAAAAAGACCAAACAAAAATAAATAAATAAATAAATAAATGAGAAACTCCAATATATGGCCACCTTAAGAAATGAATATTTTTCAGTTGATAAGTAGCATATACTAAGATCTCCAACATGATACAAAAAAATATATATTAAGATATCCAAGTATGTATGAGCTTGAGTTAACCAAAGATTTTATTTTGATGGTCCCTAAACTTCAAGTGCTTGAACGACCAAATATATATAGAAAATGCTCATTCCAAAACGAATATCAAGCCTTCACTACATTGAACTGTTACCACTGAAAGTTGTTCAATAGGCCTCAGATTGAGAGACAAACATTCTTTTACTTTGTTGAGTATGCATATTCTCAGACAGGAGGGAAACAATGCCGAAGAGCTTGTAAAGAATGTTTCAATCAGCAATAAAAATTTAAATGACAGTGAATAAGGACAGATGAAGGCTTAAAGAATGATGCATTGGATATACACTCGAGAAATTCTTCCCAATTGTTTTACAAAAAGCCTAACAAGTACAACAGAAACTTTATACCCCAATTTGCCAATCATGAAACAAACACTCTGAAGCAATAATCTGCATTTCATATAACATATAAATATCATAAAATCTTTATAGGCTGAAAATGATACCTCAACACGTATGTCGCATAGGGCTTTTAATATCACCACACGGACCCCAGGATCAAGTGCTTTATACAATTCAATCTCCATCCTAGGACATCAAAATCAGTCTAATTAGAGACATACAAATATCAATATCTGATATATATAAATCTGCAAAACTACTCACCCATGTGAAGCAACTATGGGAAGTTCACCATCTGCAACCTGTAACAAGAACCTAAATTATCCTTAACATTGTGGAACTACTGAAAAAGCTTATATGAGGTAAACCATAACCAAACAGCAATCAGAACAAGTAAAATGATCGAGTTACCCAATGCCACCAGTCCCTTAATTTTCTGCACAAAACAGTAATCCAGGTATCTCGTGTAAGGGCCATTCGGGTAATAGGGGGAATAGCCTAGAAAGGACAGAAAAAAAATCAGTGAGTTATAGTCACAATAGCTCATAAATAATGTAAAAAAACAAAGCAAGAAATGCATTAAAAAAAAGCTATTTGCATAATATATTCCCACAATAGTAAATGTAACGCATGCAGTAAATGAAGAGTTACTCAGAAATCAGAATATTTGAGTGCATGAGGGTAAGGACAAAAGAAATGTAAACTGATCAAAAATAAATATGCTGTCTTCTCAATAGAGTTAAACCAATGGTAGTGAATTATATAAGCCTGATACACAAGTAATCTAACTTCAAATTATCCCCTATAAAGATACTTGGGGAAAACAAAATAATCGAAATCAGATGGCCCTTCATTGATTCTTTCAAAATGAGACAACTGAGTCCACACTGGTGAAACTGCAACAAGTGAAATGCATAACCAAGGATCAAACAGATCTGTATCAGAAAGTAAATGATCGCATTTAGTAACCCCTTCCACCCCCAAGGAGACCCTTCCACAAAATATTGATGGCAGAAACTTAAGATAGCAAAAGCATAGGTGTGCCTATAATAGCCAAGAGGGAGCTAAAAGTGCCAACTATTACACTTCACTGTATGAGGTTCTACAAATTTGTGTAGCTAAACCCTCTTCAGTGTCTATAGGACCTAAGAGACTTCAGAACTCATTTCTTCTCCTCATCATTGCACATGTTAAAGAGGTATTACTTATCCAGGGTGGCTGTGAAGAATCAGGAAGGATAGATATCTCCAATAAATAAAAGTGAAATTTTGGAGCAAAAGTATAAATATTTCTGAATCATCTTTACCATCCTTGATTGAAGTGGTATCGGTGTCCCATGCACCAGTAGCTGAACTTTTTATACCAGACTCATCCTTTCCTATGTATATAACTATAAAATGTGGTAGACCATAGCTCATCTAGAGTTCCTGTTTTCGTTCTCCTAATGACATATTCTAAGAAAACAACTATTACCTTTTTTCGGGGCAGAGAATAACAAGGCTTCTTTCTGGAGTTAAAATCAACCAACAAATGCGACGATGCAGAGCCAAGTTTGAGCTCTCAACACTTATCCCTCTAATGCAGAATCATGACCAGATTAATATGTTATTATGTTACAACCAAAACAATTAAAAACCTGACTTCAAGTCCTAAATATTAACTATTAAGTTTTAGCATTTGAATCTCATTGGCTGCAAGAAATATATTTTGCTGGTGATCCAGGAAATGGAGGCACTTCAATCATTTCAGAATCTCATTTCCTGCAAATGCCTTTTTTTTTATCTTTTCTCAGCACCAGAAATGAGCCAATAGTGCAGCATTATGTTGAATTACATGTATATAATATATATAGCTCTCAGATATTGAGGTGTGTATCACATGCTGCATCGGCCAACCCTAGCTGCATTCAGAATGCAAAAGATGCATGCATAACCACATTCCTCAAGACCCTTATTCAGAATGAATGGTGTACTTTGAGCTAACTTACTTCCATTGTACCCAAACGACCTCTTTTGTGCATACACACATGGGCATCATCCCAATGTAGTCAATTTAAGCTTCCCACAAACATACATTGCAGAAAGTTGAACCAATAACTACACCAAAAACACACTATCTAAGCTTCAAACAATGAAGTACCAACCTTTAACAAAGGCATATGAATATCCCCCAATGTGTCATTAGGCGTAATCAAAGCCGTCTCAAACTCCTCCACCGAGAACTCCACTTGTATGTTCAACAGAGCCCTAAAAACCTACGAACACACAAAACAACAAAAACCCAGTAAAACCCAAAAACCAGACATTGCATTGAAACATTAAAGTTAGGAGCTTTTATAAGAAGAACAAGAAAAGCTCACATGCAAGAAATTGAGTATGGACGCCAATTCCCACATACACCGGAGATTCCACCTCGGCAACTGCGCCGGCTCCGTCGGCGGAGCCCCAACTAGCTGCGTCACAATCCGACTACTTGCGCATTGCTGCCGCAGCTGCTCCTCCTCCTGCTGCTGCGCCTTTTTAGGCCGCTGCCGTCGCTCGATCAAAGCCTGCTGCTGCCGCTGTTGCGCAGCTAGAAGCTTGGCCGCAGCCCGTACAGCGCAAGCGCGCGACGGCCGATTGCTCCGGTTGGTGGGCGTCGCCGTAGTGGGAGGCTGAGAGGCGTCAGGAGTGGTGGTGCCGTTTTGGGGTTTGAGGGTTTGGTCTTGTTTAGGGATCGGAGACGAGGGTCCTTCGCTGGACATGATGGGGTAAGTTTAGAGAGAGAGAGAGAGGAAGAGATCGAGAGGGTGTAAGTTGGTTAATGTGGGATTACATGAAGAGGATCAAGGGTTTGCTCGCAATGGAGAGAGAGAGAGAGAGAAAGAGAGAGTAATTAAAAGTCAATTGATTTGTGTTCATAGATTTTGATGTTGTCGTGTAATAATAAACAAGAAAAGATGAAGAAATTTGGGAAGGAGAAGATGGAGGACCAGAGGTCCAGACCATCATTCATTCATTCACTCATCTATATATGTTCAGTTACATGGTTTTTCTTCTTTGTTGTTTGGTTGGATGGAAAATTGTGAACCAGCAAGAAAATTCGGTGATGAATTGGGATTTTTTTAACCTCTCTTCTCAGGTTGAGGGTTAATAATAACTGGGTTCATTTTAGGGTTTATGTGTTCTGTGATTGTTAGGGTTTGTGGTGTTTGGAAGTTCTGGTTTTTGCGTTTGGGTTGGGGAGAAATTGGATGTTAATGGCGTCAAGTTTGAAGGCAAGGGGGTTCGCTTTTGGTTGGGTTGTGTTTGTTCAAAGTCATTGATCAGGTATTTTCTTTTCTTTTCTTTTTTGGATTAGATAATTTTTTCCTTTTATTTTCGTTTGAGGACAACCTATTATTATTTACATTTTGAGAATTAGTTTTGCAATTTTTTAATTCAATTCTGGAGGAGATTTTCAGGTAAAAAGAAGAAAGTAAAAATAATCAGTGAAACAATTTGATACTAACCATCAAGAACGGATGTGATACAGTGATACCATCATACGAATGACTTTTTCTTAATTAGAGACTAATTTAATGGTAAGCAATTTAATGAAAACTTAAATTTAATACCACTAAACCATCTATTAATAAATACCACATTAAAGTATAGTTAAAATTACCAATTGATTTATAATTCATTGATAATGAGTTGTCTTTATAAGCATAAAAATAAATTTGACCATAAAAAAAAGTACGAGAAGTCGAGAATGCATTGTATAGTTAAAATTACCGAATGGAATTCATTGATGTAGGAAGGCACGGTGAATGGTGGTACGGATGTATTGTTATAATCAAACTTTATCCTCATCCTCGTTTTGTTAATGTCATCTAATAAGAAAATGGGAGATTAGTCCAGAGTATTTATTTGAGATAAATTAACTAGAGATTAGAAGTAAATTATTAAAGTAAATTACATCATGCATGGTAAAAAAGTTAAAAAGTGTGCACGTCTTCTTTTTAACAAATAATGGAGATTGGTAATTAAATTGACTTAAAAAAGGAAATTAACAGATGGTACAAACGAACCGAAATTTTTGAAACAAGTCCACACCGCTATCTGGCACACAATCTCTTGGATTATAATTACCAACTTCTTGAATCAATAGATCAACGTTTTGATTCTAAATAGAAGCAAATAAAGTCACTTATAAAAATGGAGGATGCTCTAAAGTTGGATTTGCAGCTAAAAATCAAAAAAGCAGAAGTGGACAATTTATTTCCTGCCATCTTTCGCACTAGTACGCATGACCACATTGCAGACGAAACAAAAACGTGACAACTTAATGCCTTCTGACGAGAGAATGCGGGACCGGGCAAGCAATAAGAGTTTATGACTCGGGTCGTTCGTGTACTGCGAGAGCTACTTGTTTGAGAGGGGACAATTACATCGAAATTAGAATATTAATGGTTTGCCTGGGTCCAAACTGTAGATGCGTCTACTCTCAAGTTGTTGCCAGCAAAACATTAAAGTTTTTATCACTTGAAAAATTAAATACTGAATTTTTCTTTGATACCAAATCATGGTCAAGTTCAAACTCACAGAGAATTTGAATTTCTTTCCTATGTGATGAAAAAAGGAATGCAAGAGAGAAATATGCTTCCAGTTGACAAAGAATTTGAAACAAGTGACTCGGGTACTAAAAACATTCCGCATTTCCTCAAAACTGATCAACTTCTACTCATAAACAAACTCATTATATCCTTTAATAGTTCCTGAAAACTACCAAAGGATAAGCAGTGCAGAAGAGAAGTCTATGGTACAACAAACTCGCGCTGCTGAGAGTGAACGAGGTATTTATAGTACAGCAAATGAGTTTTATGACAGCATGCTAGACACCCAACAAAAGCAGCAACAAGGAAGAGAACAGAACCCCCACAGCGACATGAGTGCCATATAACTGGCTTGCATCTGAAGGGGGCGAGGCTGCAGGACCTGGAGTTGCAGTAGCAGTAGCAGTAGCATTCTCCTTTGAACAAGCATAACTGCAGCGGCTTGGAGCAACAACTCTGTAAACACCGCTGCTCGCTAGGAGGAATACATCCTTCCGGTTGTCCTCCCCAAATGAGAAAATGTAACCCAATGATGGCAAAGGATTTCCTGACACAGTGGTGCATTGGATGGGGGAGTTTCTTGCACAGCTAAAAGGAATCCGGTTTCTTGTAAAGTTACCACTGTGTTCGGGGGATTCAATGCCCGCCCACATGCCATTTGCATACAAATCTGCAAACAAGTAACTGAAAATACCAACCTCCTATTAGCAAGGTGTCCATTACATTATAGCTTAATTAAAGCTGACATATTCACTGAGAACATAAATGGGATCCATCCACATTCGTTCCTATAAAGCAACTGAAGATGCAAAACTATGATATACCTTCCATACATGCATGGATCAGTCTTGGAACGATAGAAATACCCTCCTGTAATTGAGGCCGACCCTTCATTTGTGTTTACTTCAGAGTGGTTGTACCCCAAAACTGGAAAAATTGGGTTTATTGAGTTTAGTGATGTGCTTCCTCCTGGTGCTGCTGGAGGATCATAACGGTAGGGTCCTTCATAAACTCGCCAACCATAGTTTCCCCCCTTTGTGATGATATCAATTTCTTCATACAGATCCTGTGGAGCAATTATGCACGGCACATTAATTATCTATTCAGATGTATGAAACTAACGGTATGCTTTTTATAATGCTTATCATCTTTTGAATTGTCTATCTGTCAACAAGGGAAGAGAAGAAGATCAAAAACCTGGCCAACATCTGCACACATGAAGTACGAAGGCCTTTCTGAATCAAAACTGCAGCGCCAAGGATTTCTCATGCCTAAAGCCCATATTTCTGGTTGCAACTCACTGTCTTCCCTGAATGGATTATCTCTGGGGATAGAATAGTTTCCCCATAACCCAAGTTTATCAATTTCTTCACCGCCTGCAGGTATGACAATTGACAAGTCAAGTGGGAAACTATTCTAGCTCAGCAATGTCCATAGAAAGTATGGATCAAAAACAAAAAGAGGGCAGCTGGCTGCTATTAATACAAATAGGCGAAAATAACTGCAGGGATCAATCTGTGTGAGCACTCACTTGGTATACTATCAACATCCAGCCGCATGATCTTTCCGAGCAAGGATTTCTTGTTTTGAGAAAAATTATAAGGATCACTTGCACCACCAGGTCCACCACCATCGCCCGTCATGAAGTACAAGTACCCATCAGTAGGTCCAAATAGAATCTGTCCAGCATGATGAGACGTGAATGGAAGACCCATTGTGAATATCCTCCTTACTTCCATTGGTCTAGCTCTTGTTGCCTAGAGATTCAAAATTTTTGTAAGCTAAAGAATTGAAAAAATAACGAAAGAGTTTTATGTGCTAAAGAATTAGTACCAGAGAAACCTCTGTTGCTGAATTATTTGCTGTATACTCTGCAATAACACTTTGATATTGGCAAGGCTGAGCACCATTGTCAGGAGCCAGCTTTGAAGGATCACAATTCACATCTGAATTACATGCACACCTTCCAGTACATCCTGGCCACTTGACTTTATCACAGTTAAATGAAGCATAGAATCGGCCGTTCTGCGCGAAATTTGGGTGAAATGCCATACCCATCATTCCAAATTCAGTATTAAAATAAACTTGATCGGTTAGATCGACAAAGGGACTGGCCTCATCAATCCCCATTGTATCACCAGATCCGTGTTCAGGGATGGTAGCCAGCCAAATCTTACCTTCTTGGCTAGAGAAGAATGCACGGTTGGACCCATCAGGATGAGCAACCATATTGAGATAAGATCCATTTCCAATTTTTTCAAGGCACATACCGTGCGGGGCACTAGGTGTTTCAGTGCTGTTGAGTTTAACAGGTTCACCGTCAAAACACACTGATTCATTACTAGATGAACCGCCAATCGTGCTGCAGAATTCAGTTTTTGACTGCCAGAGATCAGCCAATGCGGTGGTATTGGAATTGACTGGCAGTCCAGCTTGACCTTGCAATGAAGGAGCAAAGGGGGAGTTCGAAATGGAAACATTCGCACATGTATCCCATACTTGGGAGCAGAAACTATTTGCTGTAACAGTTGAATTGCAGAGAACAGGAACCGGCCTCCGCACAGAACTGATTGTGAATAACTCTGCTGAAAATGGATCGCATCTCTGTAAAAAATACCAGAAACAAAAATCAGCTCGGTCTCTAACTTATCTTAAAGCGGATGACATTTTCACTCCATAACAGTTAATAAATTGCAATTGTTAGATCGTTCTTTTATAAAAATAGAATGATCAAGAAACTGATTGACAAGACACCATTTTTTTTCTTTGGCGAAAATATTTTATACCCAAGCAAGCAACAAACCCAATTGTCAATTTTGAGATTTTTTTTTTAATGTTTTTCAATTTTGAGATTTAAATGTGAAATATAGAAGCACAGAAACTGGTTGACTTCAAGAGAGGGTTCTTACGGCACAAAGGATTGACTTCAAGAGAGAAGCACAGGCAGAACTGGAGATGTTCATAGCATGAAACTGCTTCTGCAATTGTGAATCTTCAGTGGAATTGCAACACGTGCTGCCATTGTAAGGACAAAAACTCAAACTGCTATTCAAGGTAAAAGGTGCCCCTGTGTCAAATCAATAAGGAATTGGTCATTTTCAACCACACAAACAAAATCAAGATATCTGAAATGAAAAGCAAAATGGTCCCAATCAAAACTTACTTGAATTAATGCATAATGGATGAGAAGAGGAAGGAGCAGGAAGTACCACAGAGACAAAGAAAAGGAAAGAAATTGCAAGAACTGCTTTCATCATGCCAGACAGACTGAAAAACTCTGTTTCTCTAAAAAAAGGGCTCCTTTTCAGCTATTCCAGTCCCAAGATCATGACTTGAAGCAAAAAGGCATTTAGCTTTTCAAAAGGGTAGTATTAAATTTGGGATAATCCTCTCTGGGTTTGAACATTTTGCTCTATTACCAAATTTCATATTCACTACCTACATTATTTCTCTGCGACTGGCCCATCAAATCCGCCAATTAAATTATCTCAAAGTCAGCTTCCAGAAGGGGAAGAAATCCATTTTCAAATCAGTCCCTCACTCTTATCTTTATGTTTCAATCATCACTGAAAGTCCACAACCAATGTCATCCGTGACCCACTCAACTCAGTCAAAAGCCACAAGCTTTTGAGTTTTGACCATTTCTTGTTATTTCAGTTCATGGGTATCACTCACCAGCAATTCTGAATCAAATAATAAAGGCACAACTTGGACAGGCCAGCACAGTTGACTACACAAATAAATAAATGAGGGTCGTTGAGAAGAAAGACACCAAATTGTAAATTTACTGAAAATGTAATAAAAAAATGGAGAGATCTTGGTTGGTTCAGAGGTTGTGCACAAAGTGAAAGCTATTTCCGTTGTTAGTTCAGTGCATCTTTACTCTACCCTAACAGAAAGGCCATGTTCACATTGAAAATGATCTATAGTTAACGTTAACGCTAACGCACTGGTTTTTTTAAATTTTTTGGTGATATGTGTCATTAGTCCACTTGTATACAACATCAATGACGCCATTTAGATGGGAGAAAGCAGACAAACAAAAATGTATTTAATATTCATGGGTGAAACCGGAGTGACAACTTGTAAGCTTATAAAGGGTCTTGTAGATAAACAAGACAAGGCACATGAACATCATTAACATTGGACAATATTATCTGATATGGAACAATATGATAACATATAACAAGTGGATTAAAGTCTACTCACTCAAATTATTAAGTGAACCTGTTGATTTCTATGAGGCAGGACATGACCACAAGATCTTCCTACCAGAACCTGAGAAATAGTGTATTACACTACAATTGCAGACGCTAACAGGTAAGCTTAGTGGTAAGTATGTTCACTCTAAAGTAAATTTTAATGGTCAAAAAACAAGAATTCGAACAACTTTTGAAAAGAAAAAAACGTTAATGCCTTAATCCTCAAATCGCCCACTTTTCGAAAGTAAAAGCTTGAAGTTGTGCTAGCTATTGACTTTGGACGGTGTGAACAGGAAGATGAGAGTTGAAGCAAAGATAAGAATGTATGTCAAAGATACCCATGTCTTCGTTGCTCCAATTTTCACATGCCAAAACGTGGTCACCTGTATCATGATAAGGCATTTGCTGCTGCATTAATATATGAAAAATGATCAGATTTGTTTAAACTTCCCAAAGACACGAAAAGAAAGAAATATACAATTTTATTCACCTTACAAACACCTCTTAACTGGCACTTCACCTGACTATGTCCTTTCTTGCAATTCCTGCATTTTGTGCCAAATAATACCAAGTATCTTTTTCCCAAAAATAAGAGAGTCTTGATCATGTATCCTAATTCCTGATTCTTTACAGTGATGAGAAATCCAACACAGTTTACGGGACATGTACACCCGAAAGAGGAGTTCTAACTTCTATGTAGGAAATAGTTCTAAATAATAAAAATTTTAAAAAAGAATTAAAAAGCCTGTTACATCCTCTACCTCAGGAACCAACGTGTTTTATAATTTTGCAGTTTCCAAAATTATAGTACGAGAGTCCTAAGGGATGAATAAGGCCATGTGACGGATGAGAACAGATACGCCAGCTCAAGCCCCAAATGCTACGCAGCAGGCTGTACATGTTTGTTTCCGACACTGTGTGCAACCTCCTCTTTGCCGCCAACTGGTACATGACGCCAAGCATCAACCATCAAGCGCACCGAGGGCTTTCATATCCTCCAGAAAGGCCATATATGAGTCATCGATACTCTTAGATGCTGATGATGAGCTAGATGACTCCTTCACAACTGTAGGAACTGCAGGTATGGTGGCTACAGCTGTCGTTGACAGTTTTGGTTTTGGTTTTGGCACCACATTCTCTCCTCACTCTAACCGAGGCAGGAACCTGCATAATCAAAATTTTTAGCAAGCAAATAAACGAATGACTATAATACGGAAGTCCAATAAAATGCACCCAAAAAAAATCAAGATCATGTGCTACCACGATAATGAATAAAGCAAATTATCATGATCAACAAAACAATTGCACAAAATTATTACGTTAAACTCTCCCGAAATTGTTGACAATGCCAGAGACCATGCTGGCTGCTATGCTAAATGAGACTGTAATTTTGTAGAATTGAAATGAGCTCACCATGGCTGTTAGTTCTGGGTATGTTGCGCTAGTGGTCTCTTAACAACAGTAGATGCAGCAGATTTAATATAAGATGGCTTCTGAGGAGCAGTTGGCCTGCCTGCAGCATCTTCCTGTAATGTAAGAGGAGGACCAGGTGGAAGTGGTGGTCTCATAATCGGAGGAGGCCCAGGAGGAGGACCATATGGTGGACCAGGGATTAGTGGGACCATGACTCCTGGAGGCGCCACTTGGCCAGGAACTCCTGGAGCTAATGGTGGTCACATATTTGGTGGTGGGGCTGGTGGAAACTGTGATATCCCTGGGGGCAACATGTCAGGCTGTATAATCAATGGTGGTCCAGCCACTGCAGGATGTTGCCGTGGAGGAGGAGGAGGAGGAAACATTTTAGGGTTTTCGGTTACTGGTTGATTACTGGTATCAGCTTCAGACGATTCACTTTTAGCCTGATTACCAGCTAAATTTGGTGGCATTCCAGGTGGTGGTGGAGGTGGAGGGAGGAGGACAGCAGGTGCCTGCATGATAAAAGTAGCATGTTAATATTTATCACCATAAAAATGAATAAAACACCATTCAATGTCTCCACATTGTATCTAGTTCTAAGGCAATGCAGTTTGTATTTTAGTTTTCCAACCTAAATCTGAAAATAAAAAACAACCAAGATCTCGACCAGTTTGCATCTTTTCCCTTTTTTTCTTGATCACTAAAAATATATGATCTTTCCATGCAAAGAATGTAAAATGACATCACCTGAACTGTTTCCTTGGAGAACGGCTCATCTGATGAAGACAAAATTTTCTCCCTTTCATTATCACTAGCACCGGGTGGAGGTGGCTGAGCAGTTTGTTGGAAGGGGGGAGGTGGCGGAAGTGCAGTGTGACTTCCAACTGGGTCTTTTGGCGGACGACCAGGAGGTGGTGGGGGCAGTGATGCACCCAGGCCTGGTCCAGCAGGCTTTGATGGCAATGGAGGTGGAGGAGGTAATGGCAAAGAAGCCATAGCAGCACCACTCTCTGGCAAGGGAGGAGGAGGTGGCAGCGGTGGTGGAGGTACCGCTAAAGGCTCATCTTCTGATTCTGTCAATGAGGATGATGCAGCGTTGCTTGATGAAGCAGCAGGCAAAGTTCTAGGCCCTGAAATGCGCAATCACAAACAAGTTACAGAAAGAAAAGAAGAATGAGGAGAGAAACACACTATTTCACCAACATATAACAAGCCAAAAGAAAATAGTGAAGAACGAGACCTATGGTTGACTTGTACATAGGAGCCTTTCCAGGTGGTGGAGCCCCAGTAGGATTTAGTGTGGGGTGATAGTATACAGAATCCGGCAACCACAGAAATTTTTCATCAGAGAAGAAATTTTGGGAAAAAGGTAGCATTGAAGTCCATCAGACGTACTTCAGGTTTTGGGTGCTTGGCTCTCTCTTCCTCTTCAACAGAAGCTTTTCTCCAAGGGGGGCCCAAATGGCTGCAGCAGAATACAAACTACAATTTGTCAAATAAGCAAAAAAACGTTTTTAATGCTTTAACGTACACAAACCGAAAACACCAAGTAAGATGGGCTACTTCACCTGAACATGACAGGGGTCTCACCCTTCTCCTTCATTTTCTCTTCATATTCCTGTTCAAAATAATAGAAGAAATGATGAATCAAGATGTGTACAAGGTGCTTATTTATTTCCAAAACAAATAAAAGTAAACATGTCAAATCATGGTCTTCGAATTTCCTAGGATAATGACTAGTGTACTTTCAGCAGTCCTCTGATCATTGTGCATCAGTATAAGAGATAAAGTGGTTTCTAAACTTGCTTATTTCTATCTTAAATTTCATCAAAGAAATGGTTGTTAATATTTTCCAATGAAAGCATCTTTTACACATAAGAGCCAGAACAATGTCACTGCAGAACCTTCCAAGTACTCATTTACACAATATGTTGAAGCAAATATCAAGATCGTGAAATTAAGGAAGCAAGAACAAGAGCATAAAATGAAAACATAAGGATTAAGCATTACCTTTCTCTTCTTCAAAACAAGATTATATGTATCCTCAAGCTGTCTCTTCTTATGTTTCCTCGCTTTATCCAAAGCACCATCAGCCTCTATAACAAACCAAAAGTGCAAATTGAATAAAGAACTGAACTTCTATAGAATCGGATGCAGCACAACAAAAATCAAGATACAAAATAAAGATTATAGCAGCACTCGTAAACGTAAAAATAAATCGTATGAAGAGCAATGCAGCATAATTAGTCAAAGACAAGCTCTAAAACTACTCTCATGAACAGAAACAAAACAAAAGTTTAATCTTCACGGAACAAAAAAAAACTAATAACAGATAGAAATTACACAATAAGAGCTAATAAAGGAACAACTTATCTACTTCTAGCGTCTTTCTAAGTTTTTAATTGGAAACCTAGACATCAGACACGACGAAGTTCTATAACAGACAAACCGCGGAATCAAACAGCTATGAACAACACTCCCAATTACGAAAACATGAAAATAACGTAAAAGACGGCAACTCACTCATCATCTCCAACTTCTCAATCTGCTCTTTGATCGTCTCAGGATCCTTCTTCAAAATGCCGACCTCCCTCACCTTCTTCCTCTCTTTCTTATTCTGTAGCACAAAGTAATGACAAACAACTCATACAATTAAAAAAGAACAACTGAAGATAAACAAATTACTTCAACTATCAATTAAAATTAAACAAAAAAGGGAACAAAATTGATACCCGTTTTAATTCCTTCTTACGGAGCTCCTTTCGATAGGCGTCGGTAGGGTTCATGACCTTGCCGCCCTTGGTGGTCTTCATGGTGGAAACTGTACCGTTTTGCTTCTTCCTTTGCGATTTGGCTGTTGAAAAGTGAGTGTGATTGTTCCGATTTGGTTAGTTGTGGTTATTGACGAATGGAGTTAGATAAGAATCGAGGATTCTGAAGAAGATCCCTCCTCTTTCAGCCTCTGCGTGACTGAGGTTTTTGATCCTAATTTTACAGCGATTAATAACATCATGCGTTTGCGGAATTTGGGCTGGGCCCTCTACCTCTACCCTATGGGAAAATCACAATTTTATAAGAAAATAAAACACTTATTTTGATAAATGCCATTCAAAATTTTAATTTTATAAAATATCAAAAAAATAAAATTGAGTTAAAAATATTATATTCGTGAGAAATTGTGATATTTTAGCGAGAAATTGATTTTTTTAGAGAAATTGAATTTAACACGAAAATATCTAATTTTTCAGAGGTCTTCAGAATGTCCGTAGGAGGTTTTTAGGAGGTCTTCAGGAGGTTTTTAGACAGAAATTTTTAATTTTTTTATAATAAATTTGATTTAATCTAATGTCTTTCTCTAGAGGTATCCAAAAACAATTTCACAAATTTTTTTATAAAAAAATGATTTAATTATATTTCGGTTTACACAATATTTACAAATTTTAATTTAATTTAATGATAATTAATTTTTCATACAGAAATATATAAAAATTTTCAAAAATTTACAATGGTCTTCAAAGGTGTTCAAAAAGGTCTTCGAAGGTCTTCAAAAAGTCTTCAAAGGTCTTCAAAAGGTCTTCGAATGTCTTTAAATCTTAAACGAGGTCTTTAAAGGTCTGCAGATGTCTTCGGAGGTCTTCAGAGGATCTTCACAAGGTCTTTAAAAGATCTTCAGAGGTCTTCATAATAAAATCATCCTGCACAAATTCAACCAAACTCAATAAAATCGACCTATACAAAATTAATTGTCGACGATGTTCTTCAAAATCAGCCAACTCAATCAAAATTTTTAGTTTTTTCTATAAAAAAATAATACAGTCGTTAGAGTTATGCTACCCAATCAATTCATCCCCACAAAAACCTAGATCCGCCATCAATCACCACAAAAATCTTAACAAAATACACAATCGCAAACCACTACAAAACTAAAAAAAAAACAAATTCAATAAAATTAACCTGCACAAATCAACCAAACCACCGAAAATCTCAACAAAAATTATAACTTAAATTATTGGTTGTAAAATTTCACAATAAAAAATTAAGGAATTAAACTAATTTTTTTAGGAATAACTTTGTTAAAGCTAGGGTTAACAAAATTCTTCCTCAAACAGTAATTCCTAAGCAATATCCTCATTCTTGCTAGGGTTTCGGTCATCTCAACAAAATCAATTGCAAATCGTTGGACACAAACAACATCGAAATCGAGGAGGAGAGTAGAGAGAGGACGTTGAGATGGTGGAGGAGAAACCACAACGGGATTTGCTGCCTTCTCCAGCCGCGTTGTGTCTTTGCGGCCGTAATTCCACATTCTCACGAATCACACCGTTTAACACAGCTTGAACTCTCCGTCCATATTTTCTCTATTTCCTTCGCCATCGAACGTCATCGTCTATCACTTTAATTGCTGACTAAAAAGTTTACTGGACCGAATTTGGAAGACGAAAGCAACAAAGGGAGACAACGACAGAGACGATGAGAGGAGAGGAGAGAGCGAGCAGCTGGTCGAAAAGAGAGAAACTAGATCTGAAAGAGAAGAAACCAAAAGGAAGAGGAGAGGGAGGGGGGATGAGAGAAACAGAGATAGATATAAAGAAGGAGAGAGAAACTCGGAGAGAGAAAAAAATTGAGAACATATCGCGAAAAATTGGCTTTTATGTTATTAAATCTGACATTTTTAAGAGTGAGAATTGAAAAAATAGAATTCATCAACTTTAAACTTAAAAATGTGTTATTTGAGTAATTACCATTCTATAAATAATTTTTGTCAAAATCTAAATTTTAATTTGAACACTCAGCATAATTAACTCGTACTCTATGGCCTATTTTATTGGGCTCCCGTATTTATCTTTGCCAAAATGACACGTATACACATCTTTCACAAACTAATTACAAATGATGATAATACAAATACCCTTTTTTTTACAGATAAAAGGGAAGTCAGAGGCTACCAGTAATAGTGTATTTCTGTCAGGCGTGACCATATAGGCAAATACTTCCCCCGTGGAATGTTGCTTTACTTGTCGGTGACCGAGGGAGACTTACCACGACACCCTTTAGGAGCTAGCAGCGGGGTATACCCCAAAAGAATATCCAGAGACTTACCACGAAAACCAGGGGACGTTTGGTCTCGAACTTGGGTCTCGCATGCACGAGACAAAGCCCCTACTGCTAGACCACCTCCCAATAGGGCTGGCAATTTTCGAAACGACCCGATTGCACGACACGACTCGATACGAAGTTAAATGGGTTTGTGTTGACCATAAACGGGTTTGGGTCATAAACGGGTTATGACACAGAAAAAAAACGGGTTAAAAGGGTTCAACCCGTCCAACCCGTTTTTGACTCGTTTACTTAATCGGGTTATCTAACCTGTTTACAACCCGCAGACCCGTTTAACCCATTTACTTAATTTATTTTATGAATTATTTAATTTATTATTCTTATTATATGTATTGATATATATATATATATATTGTATTATATAGGTGTAAGAAAAGATGATATGAAGATTATTAAAAATAATAATTATGTTTATATAGAATTAAATTTATTAAAAAAAATTGTTTCATATTTTATGTTGGAAATTATAAATGTTTAATGGACATTATAATTTTAGTTGTTTTGTATTTATTTTATCTTTATTTAGAATATTATTGTGTTGGTGGATATTATAATTAATATTTATTGTTTTAGTTGAAGTTATTTTAGTGTCAATTATGCATTATAAATAGGTTAAAACGTATTAAATAGGTTAAACGTGTTAAACATGTTAAATAAGTTAAATGTGTCTTATCGTGTTAAAAATGTTAAATATGTTAACCTGTGACCTGTTAATAATAAACAGATCGTGTTTAATTTGGCGTTAAACGAGGTTCGAGTCATAAACGGATTAACCTGTTTAAAATTCGGATCATAAACGGGTTGATCCATTTAGACTCGACCCAATCCAAATTACCACCTATACCTCCCAGGAGGTAAATATCCACTTTCAACTATAAATAATATTGCAATTCTATTTGCATATATAAATAAAACGTACAGATTTGAACCTTCTATAATTAAGGAAAACAAAAAACAGTTAGCACAATAAAACAACCCAACAAATTAGGATAACTATCACCTATATGAGATATCCACAACTGCAGAAGTGAAGAACATGTAACCACCAACCTCTTATCCAAACCGACTCAAATTCTCATATTATCCGAACCACCACCAATCGTTGCATGAGAATGTAATCATGGCTCAACGCCAAAATAACCCTGTGGCCGCTGCGTGGCCGTTAACGGCGGCGATCGTGGACATCAGCAGCGATATTAGCTCCACCACGGCAGGACGTAACATCTCCACCATATGGCCGAGGCGCTTCCTGAAATTGGGCTTGCCTTCTGCTTGGGCCCACGAGAGATTGAAGCCGTTGGAGAAGAACTTGCCATGTGAGGTTGTGATGGATGAGGACGGAACCGTGGATGGCCTACGACTTTTTTTTTGTTCTAATTTTATTTGTTTTGTTCGCATTTTTTGTAATATTTAGTAGATATTAATTTATTATTTAAACATATTATTAATTCTGATTTTATTTATTTTGTTCGAACTTTTGCATTATTTAGTGGATATTAATTTATTATTTAAATGATATTATTTTTTAGGGT
>CAODLS010946589.1:0-13825 GCA_948243855.1 Flueggea neowawraea | reverse complement strand
TTATAAAGCCTTACAAGCTCTGCCATAATTGCTCTGTTCATAGTTCTGGATGCCACTTCAGGAGTTATTGTAACCTGCAATGATCGGGACAGATGATGAAAAAGGCAAGCAAACAATAAGAACAAAATCAATACTCAAGATGGTGAAGTACTGGGCAAAAACAGAAACCTTTCAATTTTCATCCACAGGACCACAATGAAACAGCAAAGGATGAGAAGAGATAACGGCATAAAAATGTATACAGTAAGAAATTATGCAATTGCACAAAGAAAACAAAAATGAAATGAAATTCGTCAAAATAATTTTCTCATTCAGCATTATCAAGAACCATGTTCAAAGCAGAACCCATCAGTGAAAGAACAAAATAAGAAGAAACAACTGTTTGGGCATGTTGAATGTCAGATTAAGGGGTCCCCATTTGTGCAGCAAAAAAAAAAGGAACTCGGAAACAATCCCAACTTTTTTTCTTCAGTACATTAACAGCAATGTTAATGTAAAAAGAGAGGAGCAACAAAAAAAGTAAAAACAAAAACCTCATTAAAGAAATAAGCTTACATCATATTGATTCAAGTCTTTGTCCGGTAACTCTGCAAAGAAGTGGTTGGCCTTCACAATACATTTTGCCCCAACTTGACCAAAACCAGGCCTTGGAGCAAAATTTACAAACTTGCTTGAGGTAGGAAACCCTAAACCCATCTCCATTTCACAAACATTTGAAGAATTTTCAATGGATCCATTTTGAGGACTTGTTAAGAGATCAGCACCAGAATGACTCACTGGCTTGTGAGCCACCGTACAAGGCCTTGAACTGGGTCTCATGCACACATCTCCTTGGTCAGACTTTCTACCACCCCTACCTTTCCTTCTTCCTCTGTTTTTATTAGAAGGTGAGGTCTGATTTTGGGTTTTGGTGATGTGAACATCCTGGGAAGGTGGTCCTTTCCCATTCTGAGCAGTTTTGTGTTGCTTCTGAGGTTGGTTCATGGTATTTTGGAGATGGGTTTTGATCACTATGTGCTGTTCAGAGCTCTCCTTCATTTGCCTTATAGGCATTGCTGATTCTTCAGGGTGTAAAACTTAAACACTTGTGTTTAAGAAACTCTGTTCAACAAATGGCATAAAAACACTTGCTATCCCTTCTATCTCAGCCCCTCTGCCTTGCAAATTTTGGGATTTTAACACTGCTACACAGCTGGAGAAACACACCAAAACAGGAGAAGAAAATGCATGTTAGCCAAGTGATTTCAAATTTTCTAGAATGTGCAAATAAATAGGAAGAGTAATTATGAGAAGTGATGCTGATAGAGCCAACATAGCTAGCTGTACATACACAAATAACAAAACAGTCATTAAACGTAAAAAAGTAGAGGCTTTGTTGCATATTACAAACATTTCCATTCCTTTGCAAAACTTGATCTCTCTTTCAGCAAATGATTAAAACTCATTTTTTATCAAGAAAGGACTGAGAAAACAAAACCCAAAAACAAGAGTTACAGTTCCTTTCTGGCTGAAGAAGAGGATGAAGCATATTAAACGTGTACACATATCTTATATATCTACAGTGTAATAATCTAAAGATAATATATTTTAATTTACCGAATCCATGCCTATAAATCTCTCAAATGTCCAAGCAAGCACAGAAGAACAAAATGAGATAACACGACACGAAATCTCAAACAAGTACAGAAACTCAAAATCCTGACTCCAACTTGAGAAATGAATGCATAGACAAAACCAACTATCACAACCCACCAACCCAAAACCTCCCGAAAAACATCTTTGCATATTGTTTGTATTAGTAATCCATCGCACATAAATCAACAAGACAAGCACAAACATACAAGATAAACATGAGATATCAAAGAAAACAAAAATGCTAAATAAAAAAAAAAAAGAAAGCGAAATACCCCAAAAGACAAAAACTTTATTCTTCGTATTGTCTCTACCTAAAAATGAAAATTTGATTGATATATAGAGAAGCTGAGTGAACCAAGCAGATGAAAACACCAGAAGAGCATTAAATGGGAGCAAACAAAGTGTGCTTTTCATGGGGGAGATTTGAGAACCATAAGACTACACAGAAAACAACAAAAGGAACAAAGAAGCTGTATGCATACATAAAATACAAAGAGAAGGAATAAACTTTGAAAAGGGCAGTGAAATCACTATCTCATGGATACCAAGAAAATTTATTGCTTTGAACAAAAATGACAGAAGAAAAACGCTCACCAACAACAACAACAACAACCACCACAACAGCAAGAAGAGAAAGAACTACACGAGCTTGGAAGACAGAAGAGAGAGTGATGAAGGAAGATAGGGTGAGGGTGTGTCAAAGAACGTGATGGGGATAGAAAGAGAAACGAAAGGAGTGATAAAGACGGGTTCTATATGGAGAGAGGGTTCAGAAAAAAAAATGTAAAAGAGGGAGTTAAAGAGAGATGACGATGATAATGAATCGGATTAATAGATAACGTACTCCAAATTTGCGCAGTTTCTTTTATTATTATTTTAAATTTTTTGATTATTTTTTTTTAAATTTATTTAAATTAATAATTTATTGATTTTTTAAATTAATAAATTAGAGTATTTTAAAATTTAAATACACTAAAAAAATTTAATTGAGAAAATTTTAATAAATTTAAAAAAAAAATTGAATATTAAAAAAATTTAAAATAATAAAAAGAAAACGTAGAAAGTTAAAAGATAAATTATGTATTAAATCTAATGAATCTCTTTATACAAGCATGCATTTGCTTTTGGTGTTTTCTTTATCACGTGTAAAAGCCTTTGTGAGGACCCCCTCTCGTCTCGTCTCCTCTCCTCTCCTCTCCTCTCTCTCTCTCTTTCTTTCTTTCCTTCCGTTTCAGTTGAATTCAAGGAAGAACTATGCTATTCCAAAACACTGATGATCTCGCATCCTCGAAGACGTACAAAAGACTAGTGGATAACAATATTAAATTCAAAAAATGGAGTCTTCATTCAACTTCAAAGCAAAATTTTGTGTAAAACATTAAAGAAAATGGGTGGTGTATTTATATACATGTAGTCCAAAAGAAGCACACTGAGTAAATATAAAAGCAATCATACACAGAGAAGAATAATTCGAACTTGCAGTCCTCTTCTCTACTGAACTTCTCCACATGTAATGCTTCTTCTTTCTCTCTTTTATATTTACTACATTTTTCTTTGAACTCTCTCTACTTTCCATGTAAAAAATGCATTTAACGGTCGATTTAATATTTTATTTAGGTGTTCTTTTTTATGGTGTGGGATGTGGGTTCGCACTGGCTTTTGTATTAATGGTCTGATGATCTAGTGGTATCATGGTCTAGGACTACAAATGTGTATTGATGGCCCCCACCATTGTTGCCTAAAGTTCGTGTTCTTGCTTCATATGGGAATGGGTATGGGATTTGCTTTCTTGTGGGGTCTTAAACGACGTGGCCTATGTGTGTACGGTTCTGATGGTCATGATCATAGGGTGGTTAAATTGGGTTGGCAAGTACTTCATGATAGCCTTGGATTTTTGGAATGGGATAGTAGTGATATTTGGTGTATGATAAAAATTTTATATTAAATTAATTAAAAATAATATTTTTTTTTAAAATATATATTCACCAAATATAAAATTATTATTTTTAATTAATTTAGTATAGAATTTATACTTATATTAATTAAGTATAGTCAAGAATTTACCGTAATTGTGTTTCATCACATCCTCGACTTCGCACCACCCTTATTGGGTCCCATTTTTACTCATTTTCTTGGTGGAAATCAAGCCATGAAAGCCCACTCATTATAATTTGGATGGCTGTGATTCCCCTAGTCTTGGATGAGTTCATTGCTTTCTTGACCATCATGTTTGAAGCTGGTTCCAATCATCATGTATTGCAACTCTCGCAAATAGGCGTTTCTTTTAGGATTTTTTCTAATGTATGTTTTGGCGTTTGTTTTTTAATAGATTGCAGACTAAAAATTTAGAGCAATTGATATTGTTTTCATGGTGATTTTGCAATTGTTGTTACAAGAATGAAATTATACAAGAAAGAAATATTGGAGTAAATATGGAGATGATAGAATCAAAATTCAAATCAACCTAAATATGGAAAGAAGTTGCAGAAAACAAATCTGCAAGAAAGGAAATAATCCTTGGGGATCATGAAGTCAGTAATATTTTCTTGAGGAGCCAACCAAATTATCATAGAATTTAACAAAGAAATGATTCTTGGGGGTGGCAAATCTGTAATATTTTTTTGGTAGCCAACCAAATCATCGTAAGATTTAAGAATGAAGTGATCTTTAGGGATGACAAAACTGTAATAATCATCTTGAAGAATAAGTCCAATTACTACAAATTTGGAACATGAAAAAGCAATCGGCATGAGGGATTAGAGGGACCAAAATGTGACCATTGGCTGCCAAGCAAGCAAAATAATATAAATAGGCAGTATGTACATTACAAAGGCAGTGAAGCAATCGAAACATACCTGGCTATATTAAAACCCACTTCGAAGCTTCATATCCTCTAATTTGCTTAGGTTTAGTTTTCTGAGTCGAATTGGTTTGCAGGGCTTTGTGTCTTTTGTTCAAGTTTGAAAGTTACAATGATTGGTTTTGTGTGTGAGTTAGAAAAATCAAGAAATTTGTTTGAAAAATCAAGTGAAGAGGATGAAGTTGCAAATGAGAATGAGGCAATTTAGATATGGGAGTTTCAAATCTAGGTTTAAATATGTAACTTAGTCAATTTTAATCTATTTTAATTTGTCATTTAGATTGAGATTTGGTTGCTATTGAGTGAGTAATGTGTTTATTTTTTTCACTTTTGAGATATGGTAGCATATTAATTGAGATTATTTTTGTTTAATTTTTCTAGGAGATAGATTTGATAGTTTTGGTGGTAATGTTTAAATTTAGAGGTGAAGGAAACACAAAGGAAGAGCATGAGAAAGGATTGAGATGAGAGAGGGTATGTCTACATGGCTAACTTTGTATCAGTATAAAACTATGGGTTAACTCATTTGTCGTCTCTCAGGTATAGTGCAAACTCCTTTGCTATCGACAGTCCCTAATAGGAACTACAGAGGAGTTTTTTCAGCGATGGTAAATGAGCTTTTAAGAGAACCTCAGAGAGGGGAGATGAGTTTTTTTTAAAACCCAAGGATCGGAGAGCATATTACACCACAAATTAAGGACGATAAATGAGTTAACCCTAAAATTATATGTGGCATCCTCCCATGTAACATCATCTGAAATGAAAAAAGAGAAATGGAAGGCTAGCTACATGTTTGCAATTTTTATATGACATTTTTATTACCGTAATTTTAGGAAAAACTTGCTACAGGTTTGCTAACATTTGATGAAGTTACAAGTGTATTCATTTTGTACTTACTTGTATTTGTTATGTACTTGTTTGTATCAATTTGTATCGAGTTGTACTCAATCGCCCAAACGCTACAAGTCTCGGGGGTTGGGTTTTATTTAGCCTATTTTTTTCTTAGTCGAGTATACTTGCAATATACTTTGTGCATACAAAATTAATCAAAAATGCTTCTTATCATTATTCAAGTAACAAACATTTGCATCATGAATGTTTATTTTATACATGATACATTAGATGGCAAATGAAATACTGTATTTATGCAAAAAAAATTGTTATATCAAACATTAAGGTTGATAATATGATCTTTGCTTCTAATTACTATGTATAGTTTCTTCTTATTAAGATACCTTTAACATTTCTACTTATAATTAATAAATTTATTTTACATTCTAAACAAAAAAACAATTCAAGAATAGTATTGAAACAATATGACAACACAAAAACATAACAGTTATGGGTTGTTCTCTATTTCTTAAGATCCTTTTATTCACTTCTTCTTTTCTTTATTTATTTATCTATGCTATTTTTTAATATGATAAATTAAATAATTGATGTGAAACTCTTATTGGAATTAATAGTTGAATAAAATCAAAGAAGTTACATAAAAGAGGACATAATGGACATTTCATAAGTTTGTTAATGGTCAAAAGTTAATATAAGGGACTAACCACTAAGGTTTTAAAAATTAAAGGATGAATTGGTAAGTTAATCTAACTTTAAAGGGCTAATCAGATAATTATTAAGTTATTTTTCATAATTTCGACTTTGCCGCTTATGATATATTAAAATATTATTTATATTGCACTAAGTAGCATTTCCGTATAAAATGATATGACACTCTTTTATTTATTTATTTATTTTTTGTCATGTAATCTACTATTTAATTGGTATTAAACTCGTTTTTTATACTATATAGTCAAAAAATTTACGCAAGTTATGCATCCAACTATATAGAAATTTCCTAATCAAAGAAAAGGCAACAGAATAATATATTGTGGCATGAAGCAAGGAAAAATCCCATGCACGAAGCCAACAAAACTTTAATGAAACCATAGGACCACCACTAGGTTGGTATGATGGAATTGTATTGATGGAAGTCTGAAAAACGGAGGGCAAGAAATGGAGCTAAAGCTAGAATCATTACAAGATCCTGTGGCTGTGAGGTGAGTCGCACTCGCATGGTCCTTGAAAGTTTAAACATAAATGAGAGTGTACTCTCTGTTGGATGGTTTTGGCTGCCATGCACACATAAGTCCACAGTACCATCAATTCATAGCTTAGTATACCAGTTGCACCCTAAGTTTAAAACCGTCTTTTTGCTCCCTCTACAAAAATATGCGGTTATTTTTTCCCCCCAACAGGATTGTTCTTCTTTGTCACTTACTCTAACGACAACATACAAGTCTACACAAGTTTTTTTTTACAAGTAATTTTAATCGTTTATATTAGAAATCAAATTCTCGAGCTCTTGTTGGAGACGACACCGAGACCATTATTCTCGCAAAACCGAATAAGCAGTTATATAGCAATAAATTTGTAACCTAAGAATACTAGAAGGAATTTAGGGTTCGAGTGGATATAAAAAAATAAGAATAAGGGGTTATGTTGGTGTCCAATTCCAAAGTGTAGGAGGGGTATGGTCTGGTTTTGTTTGATATAGGAGATGGTGGGGGTATGTTTGAAATTTTGTATGAAATGAATGAAATAAAAATATAATGGGAGTGAGGACAGGCAATAGTATACTATGATAGATGGGCAGAGTTTGTTTGGTAATGAAGTTGGGATTTGTTTTGTGACCAAATAAAAGACACAGGGACTCTGTATTTGAGGACAATTTAGAGGCATATTTGAGAATGGGAAGAATGGCAGTGGGAGGTGGAGCTGTGCCGTGGGGTTTCCCAATTTGGGAAGAAAGAGACAGTGCGTGTGGTGGGTCCCTTCTTCCACATTTGATTTTTCTCTCGTACCCAGGACACATTTTTTTGCATTAAAATACTTCTATGCACTTCACGATATTGCACCGGTTTTTTCACTGCTCCATTGCTACTCTCTTGTTCCTTCTGCCATCAAATTACAGTTTTAACGACTTGTAACCTTATACTTTATTCCAATTAATATTAATTAAAAGAAGGTATCCACGGATCGAGTTGTGATTCAGTTGGTAACACAAATTAACTCAGTGGGAATAGTTTGCTGCTCGATCTCTACTAAACGACATTTACTTGAAGGAGTAAGAAGTTTTGACTACAATTAAATCAGTCGAATTGTTAAAAAAAAAAGTTTTGATTAAATTAGAGGTAATGTCAGATCATACAGTAATAATGAAATTAGGTCCATAGTGCATGTTATGATTCCTCCCATTTAGTGCTACCGGTAAAAATGTTATTTATGAATGAGGTCCATAGTGCATGCTAATTTATGCATTAATTAAGAAGCATTTGAAGGTAGACGACCAATGATTAAGAGGACTTGTTGCCATCATGCCCATGTGAGCCCCATGTACAGTAATAAGTGGGTAATCTTGATAAAATCTCCTGGTGAATTTATGCCCTTTTTTGGTACTTATAATTAACAAGATAGTAATTGATAATGTTGCCAATAATCTAGTCATATGCCTGCAAGTGGACAGAAATGATAACAGTATGTGAAAATTTCAGCATGAACATAATGGACATTCAAGATATATGAAGTTAATTATGAACACTTGATGAAGATTGAACAATTTTGATGATGGTCAACTTATAAAAGCTCTGTTGATGCCATTAATGACTTCTGTAATCTTCTTCTTCATTAGATCCATAAAAGGCGAGCAACACTGCATAAAATTAAACTGTGTTGCAGAGGGATGTGTATGGCTAAAAAAATAGAATAACTCAAAAGGAAATTATACCCATCATGAGACATGCAAGGCGGTGGTATTATATTACCAGTTTAAATAGATTTTTATTGCATTTTTAATATTAAAACGTGTCAGGGTAACATTATTGGGGTTTGCTATGGCACGCCTGTATCTCTCCTTCAGTCCTAATATGTTGTTTACGTTTTTAATTTACCCGGTAATAAGGAATATACTCATGAGAGTGACCCATTAAAATAACAATACCCATCACACCACCCATTTACAAAAAGGATTGAAGCAAAGATTATACTAGACTAGCTTGTAGCTTTCTCAAATTCGGTCATTGTTCTCTAGACAGTTTAACTTCTGTTTGGCAATAGATTATAATTAACATGATAAAATAATTGCTTTGTTATTATTATTTCTTTTAAACATTGACATGTCAATAGTTGGATGGATCTTTGTTACCCGCATTTAATACGTTAGACATGTATCACACAGAGACGATATTACCACTTCAAAAAAATAATAATGAAATGGATTTAATCTCTCTTCTGATGGATGACGAAGGGATAGGCCCGATTTTTCACACGTACGAAGATTAGAAGACTCGAACGAATGCGAAGCAAAAATGTCCTCGATAACGTCTTAAAAGGATTAACTCAAAATGGACTCTGACAGTCCCCGAGAATCAAAGATGAACGTCCCCAATGACGCATTCTAGGAAGTAACCCGAGAAGATTTTGAAGCTTTCCCGATGATACAAAGAATAAGCAAGGATGGTAATAGGCGTCAGACCTTGAGAAGGAACAAAGAGTCAGACCCAAGTTGCTAGCTCGGGAATATTGATTGAAGTGATCTTCGCAGAATAAGTGATGTAGGCTATATTTACATATTAATTCAAGCAAGAATGCATCTATTTTCATCTTATAAATCATGCTTTTGTGGTGAAATTCTTATAATATTTGTGATGATTGTAGGATGTTGAATTTGGGGAGAAATGAGTAGAAAAATGTGCAAAATGGATGCAAAATGGAAAGACTTCAAGAAAACCCATGAAAAGATAAAAAAAAATAAAGATTTCTTGAAGCAGAGAAGTGGCACGGCCGTGCAATCCAAATGGCAAGGCCGTGCAACATTCTCTTGCACGACCGTGACACTTGCACTCCCCATTGCTAAAAATGGTCTACCAAGTATAATGAAAAGTTCTAATTCATGTTCCATTTCAAGCACATAAAAATCAGTGGGAAAATAAAACTTATTAACCTTCACAGAGACATTTTCCACAAGTCTCAAAGGATGCTTGAAGGTACGGTCGACGAGTTGGAGGGAGACTGTTATTGGCATAAGTTCTCAAATCCCGAGCTTTTGAATATGGAGGAGGGCATAAAGTTGACTGAAGCACCTAAGTCACACAAGGACTTCTTGATGGTCACATTCCCAATTGAGCAAGGAATTGTGAAACTCTCTGTATCCTTGAGCTTCAAGGGTAGCTTGTTTTGCAACACCTCAATACATTCTTCGGTTAGAGCCACCGTTGCATGTTCTTTCAATTTCTTTTTGTTCGCCACAAGCTCTTTTAAGAATTTGACATACTTGGGCATGTATGCAATGACCTCTATGAAAGGAATGTTTAATTCCAAATTCTTGAACATTCCAAGAAACTTGTCAAACTCCTTGGCTTGGGTGTGAGCCCTCAACCATTGAGGGAATGGAAGAGGAGGTACATAAGGCTTGACCTCACTAGTTTGATTGGAAGGAAGTCCTTGGTTTTGCACTTTGTCTTCCTTATCTTCTTTAGCATTCTTAGACTCTTTCACTACATACTCATTCCCTTTATCCTTCATAACTTCCTCCCCCACACTTGGCTTCTCAAGCTCACAAAGTAATTGCCATCACACTATCCTTGGGATTCACTTGAGAGGTACTTGGTAGCCTCCCCTTTTCTTTATCCGAAATAACCTTGGTAATTTCACCGACTTGCCTTTCAATATTTTGGATGGTGGTTTGTTGGTTTTGGATGGTAACTTGTTGGGTTTGGATAACTTGATCCACCTTGGCATCCCTAGTTTTCAACTTGGACATCAATTGCATAAACATGTCTTCTAAGGGTGCCTTTTGTCTTGGTTAGGTTGTTGGGGTAGTGGTTAGGGTGGTTGTTATGGGTAAGGTGGTGGTGGTCTAGGTTGATTTCCTAAAAATCCCATAGGTCTAGGTGGGTTATTGTTGAAGTTTGGGTCCTTCCAAGAAAAATTGGGTGATTCCTCCAACCTGGATTATAGGAATTTGAATAAGGGTCATCCCTATGTTGGCATTTGGGAATCCCTCCACATAGTTCACTTCATCACACCCAACACCCGCTCCTCGGGCCATCCCACAAGTCAAATCATTGTGCCCCATCACTCCATAAAAAGAGCATTGTTCTCTAACATTAGCTTCCCTACTAATCAACATGTTCAACTTCCTAGACAATTCATCAATTTGGAAAACCAAATTGGGAGAAGAAGATGTATTTACCTTATGAATGCCCACTCATCTTCCCCTAACCGATTTTTATTGGGAATTAATGGCCAACATCTCATACGTGTCATACACCTCGGCCGTTTGGTCTCCAAAGTAGCCACCCACCACAGTATCCACCAATGTTTGCCCATGCATTGTCAATCCATCATAAAATAATTCAGTGAATAATTCCAAAGAAAATTGATGATATGGACATTGACTCAAAAGTAGCTTGAAACGCTTCCATACCTCATGAAAAGATTCTCCCTCCAATTGTGAGAATGAGCAAATCTTGTTTCTCAACTCCATCATCTTTTGAGGAAAGTAGTATTTCATCATAAATTTATCATAGATCTCCTTCCAAGTGCCAAGTGACCCTTCTGGAAAGTTGATTAACCAAGTTTTCGCCCGATCCTTTAAAGTATATGGAAAACACCTCATCCTTAGCTCATCGATCAACCTATGAAGAGGGAAAGTATGGATAGTAGTGTAGAACTCTCTCAAAAATGTAAGAGGATCCTCTGATGGCAACCCATTGTATGACAGCAATATAGTAAACTGAATGGTCCTCAATTCATAATTTTGCATCGTCGGGCACAATATTATGCAAGATGGAGATGCCCCAATCACCAGCCTTTGTATCTCCTCCATATTCATGTGACCCAGCAATTGGTCCCATCAACACCTTCTTAAGCTTGCTCAACTCTAGCATTCTCAATCCCATCTCGAGGTCTACATATACCCTTCATCCTTACTCTTCTTTGATTTGCTTGATTTGCCTTAAAAATCCTTTCTATCTCTGAAATCAAAGGAATAACCTCTTAATGTTCCAAGCTCCTAGTGTGTCTCAAAAGTATAAATTCCTACAAATTCAAAAGAAACAAACAAATAAGTAAACAAAAACAAAAATAAAAACAACTATAACAATAACGTCGTGTCCCCGGCAACGGCGCCAAAAACTTGATAATGCCTTACAAGTGCACAAGTATCGTCATAGTTTTACCTTGGGAGTATCCCTAGGGTTATCAAATCCCAGGGAACGACTCTAATTTTGGTCAAGTAATAAAATAAAAATACGTAAAAACATTCAATAGTTGATTTTGGAGTTTTTGAAAATAAAGGTAGGCAAGAAATTAAACACAAGAAACTCAATAATAAGAAAACATTAGGGTTTTCGAGATAAAACCAAGGATCTAGATGCCAATTAATGAAATTCGGTTTTAACAAATGAGTGTGAGTGTTCTCTCCACAAGACTAACCCAAGACCCCTTTAGAGGTCACTCAAGTCATGCCTACACCTTCTAGGAGGTCCTTTCGGCCTCACATAGTGAAGTTAGGCCTATTAGGCTCCTTAAGGAATTTCATTGAACATCTTGTAGGTATAGGTATATTTTTATCCTAAAACCATACAATTTATATGCAAGTGACCTAACCCAAGCTTCTTCTTTCGATTCATCACATGGGCTTGTTAAAAATAACATTGTGGTGATCAATCAAATTATTCAATCAATAACACGCCATATAATCAACACCAATAATAGATTTAGCAATAAAAGCACCATAAATAATAGATATAAGAATAAAAACACAATACCCATAAAATAAATCATCCGTTAAAGGAACATCAATCCAAGGTTTACATCTCTAAACCCTAACACAAAATCTAAGCTAGCATATTTATAACACTAAGCAAAGAGTAATAAAAATAAAACCTAAACATGATTCTAAACAACGAAAAAGAAGATAAAAGGAAAGAAATAAGTTTCTCTCAACGGTGTATTGAAGCCTCCTTCAAATCCCCTTCTCTTTCCTCTTCGATTGCCTTGAATCTTTCTTGGAAATTGGTAGAGAATGATTCTCTTCTTTACTGTTCAAGTCTCTAAGGATCCCTAAAAATGATGTACAGGAGGCCTATTTATAGTCCTTAAGGTCCCCCACAAACCCCAGCAAAGTCCTCCAAAAAATGCCCTTGAGGTCTACTTTGGTCCCCACAAGTTGTGCCTTTTTCGTCACACTCTCTCTCCTCATCTGCAACATGTCACATTCGTGACAAATAGGTGTCACGGCCGTGACACATTTCTTCCAAAAAGAGGTGCCAAGTTCCTTCTTTGTCACGACCGTGAGGGAGGCCATGACCGTGACACTTCTTCCCTCACGGTCGTGATGATTTTCTGCTCCATTTCTCCATTTCCTTGCACTTGTCACAGTCGTGAGCCTTGACCATCACGGCTGTGACACTCTTACTCTCTTTGTTTTCTTCATTTTCTTCATGTTTTCTTATGCTTAATTGGAACCTTTCCATTTTGTATCTCTTTTGCACTCTTTTCCACTCATTTTCTCCAAATTTAATCACCATAGAAATGTCACAAACATCATATGAACTTCACTACAAAAGAATGATTTAAAGAATGAAAAAAAAATATACCTTGTTTGATTCACTATGCAATTTTAGCATACATCAAACTCCCCTACACTTAGTCATTTGCTTGTCCCTAAGTAAAACATTTCAAAACTTAGGGTAAGGATACCAAATGAAGTTGAACAAGTCAAAAAATTATTGCTTTATGTAAGTATGCGAGTAACATGATTAAAAGAGGATACTATGCTATGCATTAATCTAACAAACCAAACATTGGCATTCATAAGTGACAATTTCAATAGTTTAAGGATCAAATCCCCGTGCCTATTGCATCTCCTAAGTTTATATTCTTCAATGCTAAAAGATAAAATTAACACACGTATTTTCTTAGTTGTGAATAGGCTTGCCATTTTCATTCATTAATAACACAAGTGCTTCATTTGATTTAACTTTGATTCCATCGCTTTCACTTTATCATTGGGTGCTACAAGCAAGTGAGTCAATTAAGGATCCCTGTTATTACACTTATTTATTTATCAACGAGGGTTCTTATCATTTCCACCTCAAGGTGGGGATCACATGCATTTCTACCTTGTTTAGGTTCCTCTTTCATGTGTTTTGCAATCCATATAGGAGTTATAGTGGACTTTTTTGGATCTCTAATGCAGGTGTGTGACTATTTTTTTGACTTCACCATAAAAGTTCTCTTATCTGGTAGAATACTTGCATGAAGTCTCCACTC
>CAODLS010946525.1:0-16784 GCA_948243855.1 Flueggea neowawraea | reverse complement strand
CCACAATCCGGGTACAAACAGATATGATAGTTTTCTTGCGAATGTGTTTTCATGTGTGACCTCAGGTTGAAATCTAGGGAGAAGGCCTGAAAATGGCAGAATAGCAACTCAGATCATGATTTTCATACATAAGCAATAGCAAAAAATGCAAGTGATCAGTCAAGTACATGATAAAAATATTTGGAAAATGAAAATTCTTGCATATGTTGTCCAATACGAGCATAAGCCTGCTGCCTGAGATTTATGCATTGTTTGAAGAAGCTAAATTGTAAATTTAACCAGAAGAAATTTAAATGTTTGTCCAGATTGTGGAATATGAAAGGACCAATTAGAGAAATAAAAGAGAATTCCATTTCAAATCAGCCATATAAAAATGTACAAAGACAAATATTTCTTTGCAAATTACATGCTGATATGAGAATAATTAGCTCAGGCACACAAGAGCCACCAACAAATTCATGTCAACAGGAAGAACCTAATAATCTTACCATCTGTGCATAGCTTAAAAGAATATATGATAGATAGATTAATCACCTTACCACAGCCTTCATGAGGACATACAAAATCTCTTTCCCCAGTATGAATTAAGAAGTGCCTTTTCAACTTTGAACTATCCAAAAACAGCAGAGATAGTTAAGAAAAAAGGTTCAGAATAAAAAGTAAATGTCCAAACATATTATAAAAATACAACTAGGATTTTTATACAAAAGCAAACTTTTAAGGCGCAATGACATTTTGGCTCGACTAAAACAGCAGTCTTTTCTATTCTCTTTGTTTTCTGAAACATAGCTATCAAAAAAAAAGAATAATGAGGATGTAGAAACTAAATAACATGCCCTTTCCCTCCTCATTTTCATACAATAGGCACGATGACTTGAAGGAGATAAACTCAGAACTACACTAATGGTCATCCATCTCAACCACTAGTACTTTTTTTCCTTTTACAGAGTGCTCATTCTCTTTACGTTAGTTCTTTTTTCCCTTAACTCAATATTATATATACTTTTTCTAGGCCTTGATAACTAGTAAATAGGCAACTGAAAATTTGTTGGTCATATAATCTAAGTCACTGGTAGAATTCATTCAGCCATGTTACTTGCATTCAACAGTTAATTGTCCAGATTCCAGACTAATAAAAATTAAGACACTGAAATGATCAAAAATGTCTTTCAATTACAAAACTCTGCATTAAATGATTAAAAATAGCTATCAAAAATTCAATAATATAAAATAATATCAATATCAATATAACAAAAAAAAGGTGAGTGATTGTTGTGTTACACACCTTTCCGCATCCCTCATAGTGGCAAACGTATTGCCTTTCTCCATGGATGTGGGAATGCTTTCTCAAAGCACCAACATCTATAAAGGTCTTCCCACAGCCTTCAAAACTGCAGAGGAAAAGAACTTCAGTGGTAGGTTCTGGTTCTGGCTCTGGCAGCGGCTCATGTTCTTTCTCTTTCAGGGCCTTCAATTGACTCTCTTGGGTAACAGAGTAAACAATATGGGTAAATTCACAAGTCAAAGTCAGATCAAAGTAAGATCTGCAGAATCTGCAGGTTTCTTTTCTTTGTGAACCAAACTACAAGAAATTCTGAATACATGTGCTAGCACATCATAAAAAACATATAGCATGCAAATGGCTTAAATAGTTGATTGCATATACAAATTAGCAGGAATGAGCAAATACAAGTGAACAACAATTAAACATTTTGATATAGTTCAGAAGTTTAAAGTAAAGAGATGATTAAAAGAAGGGAAGACAACCACAACATAAATGAAATCAATATCCTTCCTTCATCACTGAGCAACATCACGAAAGGAGCTTATTTCTTTCCTGCAAACATGATCCTTATCAAATCCCCTGTTCCTCTGACTAAATCCCATCCTCCAATGCCAAATCATAAAACACAACCTACTCCTGCTTTTATATATTCTCAATATCCAATTCATGCTATGCTATGCTTTACAACAGAAAGAACTCCTAAATTGTCGTAATTGTATCTAAAAACTAAAGGTAGTAGAAATCATGCTGAAAATTGATATTTATAATCGATTCATCACCTTTCCAATCCAGCTGAGTACAAACTAAGTACTCCACTGAGAACAAAACACCAAATAAAAAACAAAAGCTTAACCTAATACAAGTATGAACCTAACTAAAAACACAAAATCAGTCCCATGTAATCCATTACGTTAAAAGATAAATGCTTCATACCTGTTACCCATTTTAAAAGACGACACTTTCCACCAGTAGCCACAATATCCTGAGGCACCCTGCGCAACCACATTGCTCAAATCATTATCATAATCCAAGAAAAGCACCATTCACAAATTGAATACAGTTCAGTGAAAAAAAAAAAAGAGGTGAATCATTCAGATTTCTTTAATTTCGGCTGAGCTAGTTAATCACCAAGAGTTTCCGCCCCTTTCTCTTTTCTTATTTTCATCTCCTAAACTCAATTTTCTCAGGAACCAAACAATAAAAAGAGAAAAAAACAAAAATCGAGCAACGGAAAGTAAAAAAGCGTTAATTAACTTACCATTCTCGGAACCATTTAGCAGCAGGAGTCTTGGATTTTAGAATGGGTCTGCAGTCGAATATATTGTGAGTGAAGTGAGTCTCCATAGATTATTGACTCAGTAATTGATTGATATTTGTATTCTTAATCAATTGAGAAGATATAGTTTTCGATTAGAATTGAGGGAATTTAGGGTTAGGGTTTTGTACGGACAGAGGACACGAAGACTTAATTGGGGACAAACTCCGAAGACATGGATTAGAGGAGAAGAGGAGTATGTGTAAATGTCCTATGTTTTCAATGTTGCATATTTCAGGCTGTCGTCGGCTTAAGAAGCTTTGAACATGATTTACTTTGATTTTGTTTCTGAAATCTTTTCTCAGATCGGAAACGTAGCGCGCTTCAAATAATCATCTTCTACTTCTGTAGTGGCATGCTTAACTGAGGCTGACTTACAAGCGAGTTGTTTCCTTCACCCATAAATCCGCATTTTTACCGACAAAACCTTTATAATTTAAATTACAGCAGATAACTTCAAAATTGACAATAAAAATACATATTTAGCAAAATAAAAAGACAAATAATTTTTGAGCTTCTCAAATATATCTTAATTAATAGATTAATTTTCATATTTTTAGCATGTTATATACACATCTTTGAGGTTAAAAATCGAGTTACTCTTACGCTTTGTTTGAAAATTTAATAGAATAGGATATGATAGGTTAATAATTAAAACTTAGTATAGGATAGAATACGATAGGTTAAGATTATAAAAATTCATTGTTTAAGAGTTTAAAAAAATAATAGGATAGGTTATCCAAAATGTTAATTAATAAAAGTAAAATAAGAATATTACATAATAATTTGGCTATTATACCCTCTTATAAAATATACAAAAAAAATAGTTGTTATACTTAACTATGAAAATTAAATAAAATAGTTTAATCAACCAAATATTCTTAAAATGATAATCAATTTGAAAATTATTTGCAACAAAATTAAATATTGTTTATGCATTAAAAATAATAAAAGGTGTTCCAATACTAACAAAATTAATTGCATGTAGTATCCAATCTGAACAAATAACTAATGCATATAATTAAAGTTTAAAATTAGTTGGAGTTTCAAATCTAGAGTTCACATGAATTTTTTTTTTACAAACCATGAAGATTTACGTTCATTCTTCTATAAAATAAATTAAAGCAGACAAGAAATCAGGACATAGTTGATGTGTTTAAAGAAAATACATAGTTGATATATTTTTTATAATTAGCAATTATAATTCTAGTGAAGGATGAAATTGTAATATAAATATATATTTTTTATGTTTTTATCCTTTCTTAACCCACCAATTTGGTGAGTTAAGAAAATAAGAGTTTGAAAGGATAAGCAATCCCCTCTTATTCTATTCTATCTTTATAAAAAAAAACTCCCAAACAAAAAAGAATTAAAATTTTATCAACATATCATATCTTATTTGGCTCTAACACTCCATCCAAACGAAGTATTAAGTCTTTCCGTGAGTGATTTGTTAGTATTTTATTAATAAATTGTTGATATGTTCCTTTTTTTGTTTAAATAAAATTTTAAAGATAAAAATACCCTACTTATTTTTTTAAGACCATAAACCCTAATTTCCAACTAGGAACTATTATTTTTGATTTCTAGTGCATCTCAATCTTTCAATGATAAACTTTAAAGTTGTTACCAAACAACACATCACAATTCAAACCCACTCCCCAATTATCCTTAAAAATGTAAAAGCACTTTATCATTTTTGTAAATATATAACTGCAAAATCTCCACAATTCTCAATCTACCACACAAATAACTCTCATTACTTTATAGAGAAATAGAGACCAACAAACAAAACCCAGATGAACAAATGATGAAAAGACACCAAATTTATGAAGAAAGAAGACAAGAAGCAAAACCCAATTGAGGATCGGACACAAAGGTATGAACTTTAACAAACCCAGATGAGAATTTTAATGAATTTATAGACGCAGAGAGAGAGAATACGAAGAATTGCGGAGTAGCAATAATAACCCAGAAACTTCAACGATGCATTGTTGTTATATATTTTATGTACGATGTTTATGAATACTGTTAGAAAAAACGGTTCGTCCATGACGGGTGAATCGAATCGGTCGGTCAAGGTATGAATCGGGACCGTAAACTGAGACAAATTGGTAAACCCAATTAAGTTGAAAATGGACTGGGCTCATAAGGCCCGTTAGACCCACAGGCTCATTTGGTTGCCTATATATATGGGTGAGGGAGCAGAAGAAAAAAAAAGAGGTGGAGAAAGAGAGAAGGAAAGAAAAGAAGAAGAAAGAAAGAAAGAAAGAAAGAAAGAAAGAAAGAAAAGGAGGAAAGAAAAGAAAAGGAGAGAGGGAGAAATATGTTTCTCTCTTCCCACATCCTTCCCTCCATCTCCTTGCACCATGATCATCAGTCGATGATCTCAATCCGCGTGGCATCTAGACTACAAAACAGTAAAGCACTCCCGTCACCTATTCGACCGTGGTTTGCTCGTGAGACCAACATCGAAACCTGGTCCTGCAACTGCTTTTTGTTGCTATACTTCAGTAGAAATCGAGGTAAGTAACTTGAACCACCTATTTACTGTACTATTTATTAGTTAAACCGGTACCCGATTCCTTCAAATACAAACATATAGAGATAAAAGCAAAATTGTACGAGAGAGAGGCAAGTGAAACAGAAACTTTGTGTGGAAAATCTTGAAACAGAGGTTTGAACACAAGAAGAGAAGAGAACCCAGAACCAAATTAGTTATGGCTTTAAGCTTCAAAGAATCAAGTACAATCTTCTCACTTCTCAAATCAGACAGTCTCTGAATTCACCTCTAATATCTCTTCTCAGTGTCTCTTCTTTGTCTGTAATTCTCTCTTGCCCCTCTTAGAGATTTGTCACTTAACTATCTAATCTTGTGTTCTTTTTTAACCTTTTTTTGGGTAGGGAAATGGATTTTTGGGAATTGTAGGGTTTGTTTATTTTTGAATTTCATGCTTGTTATGGTGGAAAAGAAAGATTGTAGATCTGAAAGGAGTGGGAAGAGGAAGAAGAAAGGAGTCGGGTTGAGAGAGAGAGAAATCTCTCATCTATGGGTGAGGTATTTGACTTAAGGGAGATTAATTTCGTAAAGTTTTACTTTCATTAACTTCGTCAGTCAAAAATAATTTTGAAGAACGCATATGCTATATCCAAAAAATACAAAGACTAACTTATTAATTAGGGTATACATAAATGACTCGAAAATTATTTTCTCAAATAAAAATACAAAAAATTCATAACTAACTTGCTCAACAAAACAATTATAATAATGCTAACATGCTCCCAAATATTTCCAAATATGCTAACATATTTAAATCATATAATAGGCGTCAAAATCAACTTTAAACAGATTCACATTTCTAATCAAATTTAACTGTCTAAACAACTCTTATAAACTTGCAATTAAAAATAATAAATGGCAACGTCGAATTCAAATTAACATTAAATAGACAATGTACAACAATTAGAAACAATAACATTGAAAATTTTTTCAAAAAATGTTTCAAAACTAAGCAAACAAACGTGAAGAACAAATTAAGAAGTGGATAAGGGTGCGCTCGTAGGTGGGAGGAGAGGCTACTAGGATGGACCATGATGAGAGGGAGACAGAGAAATATCAAAAAAGAGAAAGAAAAGGAGATTATGTCTTGATAATAAAATTCAACATGATTATATTTTGGAGAAATTATTATTACATCATTGAGATAAATCGTAATTTTTGATTACAGCACTTAGTTTTCAAAAAACTGTTATTACATCTCTCAGCATTAATGGTACTAATTTAGACCAAACACAAAAGTACCAATATGCCCCTTTTCTCCTCATCTGTCTTTTTCTCTCTCTATCTCTCTCTCTTTCTCTCTCTCTCATCGTATCTCATCAATGAAACCCAGATTTTTCTACCTTATTCATGTGCTTTCATCAATAAAATGCAAACTCAATTTTTAATTCTTCAATAATTGCAAAAGTCCAGAGAATAAAAATGAATAAAATTAGTTTCAAACTCATTTAAAATCAAGAAATCTAGATCAACCAGCAGCAATTAATCAAAATTCATCTAAATCTAGATCAAACAGCAGCCATCAAAATTCATCTAAAACCAAGAAGAACAAAAAAGGCAAGCTCTGAAACAGGTTAAACACAATATCTGCAACAAGTTCAAACCTCGACTAGCCCATCTCTCTTTTCGCTTCAAATCACGGGCCCAAATAGAAACAAACCCTAATTCTCAATTTTACTTCCTTCCACTTCCGCCGCCCATCTCTCTTCTCCCTTCCCTCATCGCATTCGCACGCATCCGCTTCAAACAAGCTTCATCGCATTCGCACGCATCCGCCTATCTTCCCTCCGTCTGGTTTCCTCTTTCTCCGTCGCACCCACCTCCGTCGATCTCCTCTCTCTTCGTCGTCTCGCTCTCCCCTCTCTCTCTCCACAATCGATTTCCTCTCTCTTCGGTCTCGTTCACTCCTCTGTCTCTCTCTCTCCTGTCGATCTCCTCTGTCGCCGAGTATGTTTTTGTTTGGTGATGTAATTGTGGCAGTTGGCTGGATTGGAGGTGTAAATTTAAACCAAGATTCACCTCAGAAGCAAGTGAGGTCGGTTTCGTTCACTCCTCTGTCTCTCTCTCTCCGATCGATCTCCTCTGTCTCCATATATGTTTTTGTTTGGTGATGTAATTGTGGCGGTTGGTTGGATTGGAGGTTTCAAGGTAAACCCAGATTCACCTCAGAAGCAAGTGAGGTTTCTGACTCTCACTGGTACCAAATTGTGACGGAAAAAAAATTGAAATCGAATTAGTTTGTAGTTTATAATGTTTTGGTTGAGGTTTTATCATGATAGGTGGGTGTTTTTTGTAGAATTGAATTGGTTTGTGGATTATTTTTTTCTGCTTTCTCTGAGGCTTTTGGTTCTGGATTATTATGTTCTATTTCTATGATGGTGGTGGCCACTGGAAATGTCGTTTCTGTAGCCGGAGATGGAGTCGTCGTTTCTGATTTTGATTTCAATGTTGTGAAAGGATTTTTTATTTTTGATTTGTAGACTTTTGTTCGACAAAGAAGATGGAGATGAAGATTGCATAGGTGGAGGTGTAGAAAGTAGATTGAATTGTCTTCAATATTGAAAAAATAATAATTTATTTAATAAAGAGTATAATAGTCGTTACAGATAAGCTTGAAATGTGTTTTATGTCATGTTATTAAAGTTGATGTGTCATTTTAGTATAGTGTGATGGGCTTAACATTGACAAATATAATATGAGTTTTTTGAAAATTTCGTGATATAATTGAAAATTACAATTTAACATCAAAGCGTAATAGTAATTCCCGATTATATTTTTGAAAACAAAATTCGTATGGTGCTATTTGTGAAATTGTGAGGCTTAATTGTTACGTTTTGCATAATTTTCTCATCTATATAACAAATGATGGATCCTTAAAATAAATCATTTCTTTTTTCTTGTATTTTTCTTAAATACAGGATGTTTTTAAAAAAACAATCGCACTCAGTATTCATTGATTTGCTAGATCTTCAGAGAATACGGGTATAAATGAAATCTAGAGAAAAACATGGCTTGCCAAATCGACCAATATAAAAACTAGAATCCCTTGCAAAACAGGGCAGCTCAATTTGCTGATCACTTTACACCAACAAAATGTGTCAATAAAGCTCTACAATCTTGAATTATATTTCCACCTCATATTGCCAGAAATACAAGATGGTTTGCTATGCCCACCTTTGAAATTGGACCCTTTGAAATTGTCGTCCATATTCAAATTTCAAGTTTAAAATTTGAAGTTGATGAACACAAACAAAGTTAGGTATGAAAATTCTGTATTGAGGTTGAAAATGTTATAAACGAGAATCAAAATGTAAAAAGAAAGAAGATCTCAAGGAACAAACCCGAACTTAAAAGCTCAATGATTCGTTATACGTTTGTGAATTTTAAAAATTGCACGTCTTTGCATATAAACACATGAAACGCACTTGCGTAAGTGACTTTAGGTTGGAATACTACGAAGTGCATGAAAGTTTGATGAGACTTGAGATAAGAATTACGCGCATCACATCTAGCTATCTAATAAACAGCATTGCAGTGCTTTATCGTTGAGTCATATTCATAAAGTCTAAATTATAATTCAGTTATTAAATTATCCTTATTTTTTTACGGGGCCCATATAGGAGACAACACAACTCAAACTCCAGAAGTGTCACTCGACGTCTTGCATTAGCCGAGGGTTGTCCACCACTAACGCACAATTGGTCGCTGCTAAATTATTCCTATTTTAATATTAATTTTATAAATATATGTGTCAAGTTATGAGATTAACAAGGATCATTTTGTAAACATATATTTAATTAAATTAAGACAAAAAACTTGTTTTAAGTCCTCACTTTGTTTTTTTACGAGAAATCCACACATTTTTTTGTTTGTATCTTCTGCTCATCATTTAATTCATTCTCTCTGACCCCAAAAAAAATCATTTAATTCATTCTTTTAACTTTTTTTTTCCAAATAATGTGTAGCTTATATATTATAATAATTTTAGTTCAGTATTGCCAAAAGTTTTAACTAAATACGGCGTGAACATTATTTTTTTTTGAAATGTCATAAGAAATTTTGTTAACTCAATTTGTCATAACAAATTTGACGATAAATTAATAAGTACCAAAGTTAAAACTAAATTTATAAAATTTAAATATTACTTTTTTTTGACAAAATGGAAATATGAGTTAAAATACAAAAGAACAAAACATTATGTCAAATATTACCATCAAATCAACTAGAAATTATAAAACCAATAATCTTTTAAATTGTACTATTCAAGTCGGTTAGTATAAATCCTCAAAGATTAAAAAAAACGGGACAAAAAAAAGAAAGAAAGAACAAAGTAAAGAAAGCCTTGACATCACCATAGAATGACAGGCCATCAGACAAAACCTTCGCTAAATTTCTTGCCCACCAACTTTTGGAATCTTGTGTTTGTATTTCATGCATTTCAGGTTTGAATTGAAATAACAAAACCCACCACTTCTTTTTATATTTACACAACGCAACAATATATAGCTGACTCGTGGACCAACCGAGTCACTCAGTGAACATGACTCAATCTGCCCAAAACAATACCTACCAACTATGAACTCATCTTAGTCTAATTTCAGCTAATAATATCTCTCTAAACAAAAACTTCCCTTTTGTTTTATCACTATGAACATCAAGTTTTTGTGGTGCACATTTAATTTGGCATTGCTTAGCCAATTTTGGCCGCCGTCTAATTAGTACCATTGTCTTCATTAAGCTCAACCAACTCGGAACTAACTTGACTCGTTCAATCAAACAATAACTACCCATCTCCGCCACAATTTCACCAATTGATGGACGGTTCTCTTCCTTAGACCACACACAACGTGCTGCCATTTTCAACATCTGCTTTATCGTGCCCTCCATGAAAGATGGCAATGCAATTCTCGAGTCACAAACTTCATGAATTAATGTTGATCTTTCCTCAGTGATCAATGGCACTGCCCATTCTACTATCGATGCCGGCGTTTTCGACACATCGATGACCTTTCTACCGCTAATTATCTCCAGCAAAACAACTCCATAGCTAAATATATCATTTCTTGTGCTTAACTTACTAGGTACAGTGTAACAAGGGTCTAAGTACCCTATTGTACCAGCGGGCTGCTGACTCGGTTGATGACTCGGTGATTCGACTCGCAACACGGCTAGCCCATAATCCGCCAACTTAGCATTCCAATAAGAGTCAAACAAAACATTAGCAGACTTCACATCTCTATGGATCACCAATGGCTTGCCTTCATGAAGAAATTGGAGTGCTTTCGCCACTTGAATTGCTATTTCCACACGTTTAGGCCACGGTGGCGGTGTGGTGGAACCATGCAACAAGTCATGAAGCGAACCATTAGGCATATACTCCATGACCAAAAGCTTGTTCTTCTCTGAGTCGTGATCACAACTCATACCCAAAAAATTAACAATATAAGGGTTTTTGCGTAGAGATGATAACACAAGTAATTCATTGTCAAGCTTCTTGGAGTTGTCAATACCTATAGTTGATTTCTTGACAGCAACAAGCTTGTTTTCTTGAAGTAACACTCCTTTGTAGACTGAACCATGACTTCCTTTGCCAAGTAGATTTGATGGAAAGAAGCTTTTAGTGGCCTTAACAAGATGTTCATAATCAAATTGCTCCATCTTTTTTGTTGGGTTGTTATTGAATTGTTATTGTTAGTTTGAGAAGGAATAGATGTGGTCAAAGAAATGGTAGAAGCAAGAGAGAGAGAGAGAGAGAGAGAGAGAGAGAGAGAGAGTTGGAAGATTGTGGTTGGTTTTTGTGATGATTTATTGGGCTTTGAAGTGTAAAGAAAAAGAAGGTGTAGAAGCCAGAGAATAAAGGGGCTTTGGAGGTAGAATTATAATGGGATAATTATTGAAGAACGGAAAAGGGAGTATGGAATATTTATGGATAGGGAATAAATAAGGTTGGCTAAAAGAAAAAGTTGTTGTCCTAGTTAAAAGCAAAGGCTTCTGACGGGGCATGAAAACTCTTTCTCTTTCTCTTTCTCTTTCTCTTTCTCTTTCTCTTTCCTCTTTACTTTTTTCTTTTATTTTATCCTAAAAATAAACTTCAATTGCAATTTCCATATTAGGATCCATTTGTTTGGCAAAAAGTGTTTCCTCTTGGTTCAAGAATCTATCCTAGAAAATAAATTTCAACAAAAAAAATTTCCGTTTCTGCTTACTATATAAAAGATAAGGAATACTCTTTAATGCTTAGATAAGAGTGGAAAAAATAATTTTACTATTATAAATATTAATTTTTTAATTTTTTTTAAACTGAGGTATTCCAGTGTATTCGGACGCTTTCCCAAAGGGGTCTCTCTTGGTTTCATGTTCACTTCAACTATAATATATATATGAGGTATATTTAAGATATATTTATAGTCTAGAGTAGTATCATATGAAATTGTTAACTGTAATATGTACTATTATATGAAATAGTAACATATTATACATACCATTTTTTTCATCCATATTCAATCACAGTTACTATTATATGAAATAGTAACTATAATGGTAACTTTGAAGTGTATTATATGAATATTTAATATCAAGTTTTTTCACTCTCTCTTTGTTCATTATCGAATCCCAAGTCAATTTAGTTATGCCTCTATCACTGGGTATAATATGAGTGTTTGAGTGATTCAAAAGTTATGGGTGGTTTGGTGGTTTTCAACGGAGGATAACACGATATGATGGTCTACGAATAGACATGGTTCAAAGGTCAAGAATCAAGAGTAATACAATAGTTTGGATTTGGTGATGTGAACCTTAAGAAAAATGCCTTAAAATCCAACAATTCATACATGGTTTTGATTTTAGGAAACCCAAATTAGACTCCATGATAATGGTCGTTACATAATATGTAAGGACTAATTCGTTTTAGTCGAACCATTGAAGGATTCTTATGAGTTTTCTTGAATGAATGCATGTTACTCGAGTGTAAGAGATGTTACTTGAGTAATGTAGGATCTAGTTAACTCGAGTTAAGAGTAGGGTTACTCGAGTAAGTGTGGGATTGACCATTACCCCTGAAGCCTAACTCACTTGAGTAAGCATGAATGGTTACTTGAGTGAGCAAGAGGTTGGAATACTCGAGTGACACAAGCTATTACTCGAGTAAGCGAAGTGTAATTCTCGTACTGAAGAGTGCCTTACTCGAGTAAGCATATTGGCTTACTCAAGTAATCCATGTTTCCAGACAAGCGGTGTAGTTGATTAATTGCGTATAAAACTGCTTCTTTTGACGGGTTTTCTCATTTTTTCCACCTTTAGAGCATTTCCCAAACACTGAGAGCATTTTCCCTTTGTTCCCCTTCGCTTATTCATCCATCTTTTCACGGATTTGAGGTAAGAATCATCCCTCCTATTTGGTTTCTTTGTTTTTAGTTCATATGACATATTTGGAGTTTGATTTTGATGCTATTACGAATTGTTGTAGGATGATTAATGAGTTTGAGGTTCAGATTATAAATGGAACGATTGGGGAATAGTTGAATGATAAGGAATTGAATGGATTACATAGTTTGTTTTGGGATTGGATGAATCTTAGTTGTTTTAGGTGATTTTCAGCCTAGAGGATATTTTACTTGAGTAAGCAACATGGCTCACTCGAGTAAGCTGAATGCATGCCTTACTCGAGTAAGCATTGTTGGTTACTCGAGTAAGTCGATAACATACATTACTCGAGTAAGCAGATTGGACTTACTCGAGTAAGCCATATGCCAAGTGGATTAAAAGTGTAATTTTCATATTTTGAGGACTAATATTGATATTTTATATATTTTGGGGATTAAAGTGTAATTTTATGAAAGTTAAGGAATTAGATTTTAATTTTAAGTAGATTTCGATTTTCGAGACCGGAGCGATAGATTTTTGATCGATTCGGCATCGACCGAGTATTTGCATATGCACTTACATTTTATACATTTTGTACTACCACAGTACCAGTATTATATTTTGATTCATCTAACTTACGTTTCTTTCAGCTTCCTGTAATTGCCATCGAGACCAGCCCCAACCCCTACTAATGGTGTGTGACTAGTCTATCTTTGGACTCCAGGTGAGTGCGGTGACAGTTTTAGACACTTAGGCCGTGTTTGTTAAAATTATATTGTTTTTGTTATAATGAGATATTATCTGAAATTTGATTAATCAACGGTTTGACTAATTTAAATCAATTATATAATAAATTAGTTTCCTGTTTTTGAAACTGTTATATATCAATTTTCTGATTTTATTCTCTGATATATTTGTTTGTCTATTATGGATTTTATATATTCTGATATGGAACGTCTAACTACAAGGTACTTAGTCTTTGGTATACTAATGTCTAAGAAGGCCCTCGTTACCGGGGTAATATGGCAGCCGTGTATTCAGCCAGACACATATATTTTAGTGACACAATCACTTCTGTATCCAAACTTAAACGGATCCTGTCATCTAGTGGCATAGCCACTCCTGTATCTAGTCCCATTATCCACTCTTGTATATATATATATATTCTGATAACAATATTGACTGATTGTATGTTGTCTGCTTCGTCTGTAAATATTTTGGAAATGATTTTTTGAAAATTTCTATTAGTAGTAGAATGTATATTAGATTATATCTATATGTTTGCGATTGTTTTCAAAACGGACTTTGTGATGCACTTATGAGGTGATTTAGAGTGTCGTCTCTCACTGAGATTTATCTGACCCCCTTCCTTAATATTTTTTAGGTATATACTTTTGGCATTAAGTGACTGTTCGAGTTCGGTGTCCGACGCTCAGTGAGATATTCTTTTTAGTAGTGAGTGCCCTTTTGATCGGGCTTTGTATACTTTTGTGTTAGAATTCCACACCGGATTGTTGTTGGGTATTGGATTGCATTTTGTATTTTGTTTTACCATGATATACTCGTTTGTTGTTTTGATTTTATTTTGACATATTGTTTTTTTGGTTATATTTTCATATTTATAGCTATACATGTATATATATTTGTATATACATACAAATTTATATTTAAACTTATATTTGTTAAACTATTATATAAATGATTTTAAGTGAATAAATTAGGTAGAATATCTAATTCTTCGAGGCTTATAGGAAATGAGCTTTCGGTTCAGTTCATCTTGTACGCTGGTCGTGATCCATTTTTCGCGTCGTGACATAATATTTATGGAATGAATCGTCAACCAATGATACACGAATATTCACCCAATAATTATAGAACAATCACGAAGCAAAGATATATAATCTTTGGCCCTTTATCATTAAAAAAACTCAAACCAAAAAGGATATAGAATAAGAACATTTGATGAATTCAATAGTTTGCGATCGAAAGTTTTTTAAAGAATCAATAAGAGAAACACTTCACAATACTTTCAATAATAGTGTCTAACCTTTTACAAGGATGGGTTATAATGTCTATGTTTCTCAACAAAACCTAGCCATAAACAAAATAGGAAAAACCAAAAATTAATCATAAAATCGTTTTCCATATATCAGACATAAGATATGGCCAAACAACTTAAAATACAAATAAGAATAGAGCTAAATAACAAAAACTATATTCAAATAACAATGTCGCTGGATGGACACAACCAAGGGGACGGGGGTGTCATTGGCTAGGTCTTGCAAAACACAATCCGATTTTCAAAACACAACCTACGTAATTGGAGTGGCGCAATTCCAAAGATGGTAGACTATTGCACTGGTAAACTCCCTCAAGATACGGGCATGTTCGTGGTCTTGTAGTTTGAGTTTGCAAAAAACTAGAACAAAATATAAAATCTGTCTTGATTTTGTTACACGAGCAAAGACACACCTGTGTCTTTGGCCATGTAGTTAACTAATTGACACACCTGTGTCTGTGTCACTCGAAGATTTTAATTAAACATATACTTTAATTTTTATTCAACATGGATTACTAGCAATAGAATCTTCGAGTGACACTTGTGTTTCTTCTTTACGAGTCTTGCTTTTACCCCAAAGCACCATGTATAATCCCATTGCTATAAATATTGCTCCTATAACACTGTCTCACACAAATTAAAAGAGTTTTCTTAATATACAATTAAACAAAACCAGCCAGCTAACTTACCTGTCCAAAAAAAAACCTAACTTTTAAATAAGAAAAACATATATATATAAAATCATAAATGCTGTTAGGGCTTGAGATGAACTGGGCCATAATTTTAATATATAGTTAATCCCAGAAAAGAATTTGAATTTCTTATCTAAATATATAGTTAATATATAGTTAAACATTATAGTTTAACCATATAAAATTATTAATAATACTAGATTAGTTTATACGTTATAATGGGAAGATGTATCATTTTATATATTTATAATTAATTTAATTTGGACAGTATAAAATTAATAGATAAAAGTCATATACCTTCCAAGAGACAGCTTGTCTTCAAGAATCAATGACCCTAGAATGGCTACTACCACTAGACAGAGCGGTTAAAAATAGACGCAAAAACTGGGCCTCTCATTTTGGAAACTGAAGCAAGAAGTGGCATAGCCAGTGCAGTATTTATAATTCCCTGCATTTAATAAACAGTGATTAACAATAATTATTTTCACCTTTTCTTTTAAGAAAATGCCTGTACCCACCGAGACACTAATTTAGTTAAGTTGGCCTCGTATTCGAATGACATTATTGTTCTACTAGTTCAGCTAGGCTAACCACGTAGAATAGCAGCAGAATAATTATTTTGACCTTTTAATAATATAAAAGATGTGTTTGTTATTCCTTCAATCATGAATTGATATGCTTATTTTTTATTTCTCGATTATAAGTTTATTTTTACTTGTAATTATATTAATCATAGTTTTTTCAAAGAATCTTATTTGTTTGAAAGGCGTATCAATTCATAATGGAGAGAGTACTATTTGAAAATTTCTAAGAAACAAACATAAAAATTTAATTAAAATCACAATTATGTTGGAAATTTTATATACCATGTACGCAGCTGTTAGAAGGCTAATATCCAAATCCACTTCCATTGGCTACAATTAGAGTTGTAAAATTGGAACTAAAACCGTGGAATTTAACCGGTCAAAATCAGAATTGAACGGAAACCGGAATCGGCCGACCAAAACCGGAGGGTTACGGTTTAGGTTCCAATTTTACCCTTTAAGAAACCGTCGAGCCGTCAGTTCAACTGGCGGTTTGAACGAGAGATTTGAACCGGTGGTTTGAATCGGAGGTTTGAACCGCCGGTTCACTAAACCGTTGGAATCGTCAGTTCTAACAGTTGGAACCGGCGGTTCCAACGGTTATTTTCTTTTCTTTTTTTATTTTATTTTTTCAACTCTATAAATACCCTCACCCCATTCTTACCAATTTTACACCATTTTCTCTCTCTCAATCTCAATCTCTTCTACACTCTCACTCTCTTAAAAATTCATTTCGCTATAAATTACTCTTATTAATTATTTATACATTTTATTATTGCAATTACGTTTTCTATATTTCTCAAAGTTATTTTTTGCAATTACATTTTTTAAATTCCTTCTATTTTTTTACTATAGTTTAATTTAGTTTTTTTTTTATTTCATTACATTTAATTAGTATTTGCATATTTATTTTGAAGTAATGGAAAA
>CAODLS010946248.1:0-15426 GCA_948243855.1 Flueggea neowawraea | reverse complement strand
TCTGATGTGCGGACCGTGATTAAATCAATGACCTGAAAGATTTGTTCAGTGACTGTGACATTGACTAAAAAATGCAATTTAAAAGCTAAACCCCCATAACTGCAGTACTTAAGATACTTGCCTCTTTTGAGAAAAGGGATTTAACATGTTGGAGTGCTAATCGTTCTCTCCAATCCAAGCCCTGCACCATTCAGTCAACTTTCTCAGCTACAGGTCATGAAAAGAAGCAAAATACAATTCCTCATTTTGAAAAAGAAAAAAAAAATCCACCATCAAAGAAGAAAAATGGTTTGCGGAGACTACCTGTCGACTTGATCCAAGTGGAACATTAGTTTGATCTGCAGAACGAACAAGAAATCACTTTAAAACAAGGCAAATTTGGACATTCAATGTAAATCAACACCATAAAAAAGAAAGAAAAGTTTTGCATACAAAGAAAAACACAGAAAATTCATTTACCATTTTAACTGAATTCCCATTTGATACACCAGAACATCAACAAAAGCTAAACGAAAATGACATGTCAACTCTATTACATATTCCACACACACCTCAAGTACCAACTGCCCATAGTAAGATGGCAATGCTTCCAAATGTATTCTAAATCCAACCTGAAAACTGGTTTCATCATACTCCAGAACAGAATCGAACCAGAAGACAGTTGCCACAATAGAACTCACAGCAACTACTACTAACACAAGCTTAATTTCCCTCATTTTCCTACACCAACTCACAACTCTTCTGACGCATTATAAAAGATTAAATAAAACCCCCAACACAGTCCCTGAGACAGAAATAGACATTCCCCTGACATTTTTCTTTCCAAGAAATTCAACAACCAAGAAATCAGAATCCAGTTTCTTTACATATCAACTGCAACAAACAATAAATGCAGTTCAAAACCGACAATCCGAGCAACGTTTCCAAGAAAATTGAAAATCAAGACAAGCAAAGCGGTGAGATCTGGTCAGTGTAAGTAGTAGAGAAGAAAGCAACAAACCAATCGAAACGGTGGCGTAGAGACCGCGGCCGAAGAAGAAAACTAACGGAGCTAAAACGGAGCAGAAAACTAACACCGCAATCGGCAATCGAGATCCACCGCCACGGCTGCTCCGGTGCATGGCCGCACCTGATAGTCCCCGCTTCAACGCCATTTTCTATGGGAACCTAAACCGAGAAACCACAGAAAAAAAAAAAACGAATGTCAGCGCAAGAGTGAGTGGATCGCATTGCCGGAAACGACGTGGGAAAGGAAACGCGATAGAGAGAGGTTTACATTAGAGCGGCGATCTCTGAGTTTGGGGGTGTGAGAGGAAAGAAGAGAGTTATGTCTTACTCCGGTCTCTTCATAGTTTTCGTTTTAGCGTGATTAGTGATTTGTAACTGACACTAATAATTTCTTCTGCTTTTTGTTTCAACTTGAAATGAAAAGAGAAACTCTGCCGACGGTGTCGTTTTCATGGGCCAGGCTGGAACATGCTTTCAGTGTGGGACCTACCAACTTCCTCTTTTCGCCCTTTTTTGCTTTTTTTGTTCTGGTTTTATCGTGGAACTGTTTAGTTGGTTATACTTATTTAATTTTATAAATTTTTTTAATTATTTTTTTAAATAAATATATTAATAATTAATAAATATAAAAAAGTGTGTATTTTGAAACATTTACAATAATTAAAATGATAAACGGACGATGACATAAATAATTTAAATTCTCCTCATAAAATATAATATAATATTCTTGTAGCGGTGGATTATTAGTGAGAATCAATGTTAAAAATAATTATCTTCAGCCCAACCAATTAGACCTCATCAACTTGAATGCATTTTTTCAAGAGCTTGTTGACGAAGTTAATTTCATAGTTCTAGGTTTCATAAAGCTATTTTTTTTTCTTTTTGGTAAGTCAATTTCTTCTTTGTTTGTACCGGAAATCGAAAATCATATCTCTTTAAAATTTACTTCAATACCAATAAAATATTCGTACATTACACATTAGGATCACTTGTTTTTTTTTTCCTCCACCAGAAAAGAAGAAGAGAGGAAGAAAATAAGCCGTAAATAAGAACACTTCCAGACAAGACACCATCAAATACAGAAACCAACTGGTTACATGACAACTGCACCATCAAATACTCTCAAGGTCCAGTATCTTCTCAATGAGTCTTGGGAACCATTGTTTCAACAAATTGAATAATTGGATTTACAAATTTAGCATGAAAAAAAAAACTGCGAACCAATTTGAAAAATAATAGATTTAAAACGTAAATACAACATAATGCAGATAGTTACTGAAGGTGTCTATCACTATTACCAATGGCAAGTTGGCAACGCCTACTACTACTACATTCTCTATAATGCTTTGCCAGCAAGGTCAATAGTGTTCTAATATTTGAACTATGGTAGCTAATACAAAACGATTAATAGCTAATAGCCCCTGCATCTCAAGCATTAAGTCTCACAGTTCAATGCAAAAAAAGCCATGTGAAGCTCATCTGCAGAATTCCCCATACTGGAATACTTCTCATAAAATTGCCACATCCAAATAATCTCCAATCTTTGACGGCGAATAAAATAAAATTAGCAACAAGCAGGGAATATGAGAAAGATACATTCTGTTAAAATGAACCCGTTTTTTTACCTGGAAACCAAGCTCAGCCAGTACTTTAGCATCATCTTTCCCGTTTCTGTTAGAAAATGTCTTCCCCACCTGCATTGAGGCAACAAACAATAATGTAGCAGAAAAACCCGGTTATAATCACATATATTCAGACATGTTATTTTACTGTCAGTTTTCCCTTTTAAAGAAAAATTAAAAACACAGACAGATGAAACAAACAGGATAACAAGTTTATAGCTAGAAAGTTGGGGGCGTCAATGCATAAATCAATTTTCTTTCTTTATTCAATTAATTAATTATTTTTTGGGGGCGCTGGGTTTATGCAATGGAGATTTTACGAAACACAAACATCATTGTCCAATTGATAGAAAAAAGAGACACTACCTCTCGCACCACAAAACGACCATTTTTATCAGGATATACAAAAGCAAAAGACAGTCTTGCATCCATTCTCCTAGCTGCTGGAGCTACCTCTTTGACCTGCAAAAGGAACATATAGACACATTTAGCAATCAAAATTTCAACGCATTAATTCTAACCCACCCACCACTAATACTTCATTTCCACACATTCCAAATCCTAACCCAACTGAAATGACATTGATGAGTTATCATCAATTTCACTTGGGATCAAAGCCCCAACAATTTCTTAACCAAAACATCGATGAGTATTCATACTGAAATTTCACTTGGGATAAAAGCACCAAAAGTTTCTTAACCAAAACATCCATGAATATTCATAGCAAAATTTCACTTGTAATCAAAGCTCAAAACAATTAACTAACCAAAAGAACCAGAATGAGATGCAACTATTTCCGAAAGTGATACAACATACCAAGTCAGTCAATTCCCGAAGACTCGCATCCTTCCACGTATATATTTGAACCTCATCCTTAGGCTCTTTCCCCCTCACCGCGAAATCTTCCTTAGTATGATGACCTCCAATCTGCAGTAAGTTACATTCGCAAATCCGGACATTATTCAAGCCGTTACCATCGACACCAAATCTATCACATCAACATAAAAATTCAATCAGCACCGATATTACCTTAGTGAACACGCGAAGCAGCAATGGACACGTCTGCATATATCGAACAACAACAACATTAAACATTAAGGTTGATAAGAGAAAATAATGCATTCACTAACAAATAAATGAACGAAAATAATTTAAAAACAACGGGGAATTCGATCAGCTTCCTTTAAGAACCATAGAATCACTAAACATGAAACGAAAAATGCAGTTGGAGCAATCGAAAAAGAGGATTAAATAAAACCCTAGAATAGAAGCCAGAGAACAGTTGTACCTTCTCGCGATCGACGGGCGGAGGAGGAGGAGGGCCTGTTGGAGGTGGAGGGAAAGGTCTGTCTCCGCCATGTCTCGCCCTCTGAGCATCTGAAACTCCCGCCATGTTTCGAGCGCCTTCTCTCTCTCTCTCCTGCGAACTACTGAAGTGAAGAAACTTCTAGTGAACCCAGAAAATTGAGAGGAAATTAGGCTGTATGTCTAAATTAAAATTCAGATTTGAAAAAATAGAACTCATAGTTTTGTAACTTACGTTAATACTAAGTTTTTGTAAGTGTTAGTTGCTAATAATGTCAACGGTTTAAATTTACTTTGGACAAATGTTAGATTTATTAGGTATATAAACTAAAATTTCGTGAGTTTAATCTTTTATTTTTCGATTTATTTTATCTCTTCTCAACTAAACACCTAAATCTCTATCTTTCTCTTTTTCTCTCTTCTCCCTCTATTCTCTCTCTTCTCCCTATGCTCTCTTTCTCTCTAATAGCGAAACAGAGAAACCCTAGCTCCGCCACCCTCCTCCGTCGCGTTTGTTCTTGTCTCCATCTTTTCGTGTCGCATCTATCCTCGCTCGACTATCCTTCGTCGCGTCTCGAGTATGTTCCTGTCTTCGTCGCGTCTCGAGTATGTTCCTGTCTTCGTCGTCTGTCGCCTAGTCTCGTCTCGTCCCGTCTCTCCCTCATCCGTCGCTGTGTCTCCCTCTTCAGTTCGTGTTTCCTCGCCGCGTCACGTCTCGTCTTTGTCCATCGCTCGATGCTCTCTTCTCTAGTTCTCGTCTTCTCTTGTCTCGTTCTTGTCTTTGTTGCCTCGATTTTTCCTTTTTGTCTTCGTCGATCTGCAGGTGACGACATAGAGTGGTGGTGAATGAATCAGATGAGGCGGCGCCGCCAGCTAGGGTTGGGTAAACCCTAGTTGCTGCCTTTTTTCAAAATGACAAAAATACCATTGGCTTTTTTATTCATTTTTTAATGTGGAAAAACACTTTAATTATATTTATTTAGTTTGTTTTTTCTAACTTTGGTTGATTTTTTGAATTATATTGATTTTGTGCATGATGGATATATTTGAACACTTGTGGATACATTTTTTGGAGACTTGTTGATACATTTAGAGACTTGTGAATAAATTTTGGAGGCGTTTGTAAAGCACTGGATACCAAATCAATTTTTGCTAAACAAAATAAGACAAAATTAATAATATATAAATAATTAAACTTAATTTAATTATGGATACATTCGAAGACATCAAAAAATTGTAAAAATTATATAAGAAGCTGTGGTTTGGATACATTTGGATACATTTTAGAGATATCGAAAAAAATTGAAAAAATTATATTAAAAATTATAATTTGGATTCATTTAAATTTAAAAAAAAATATTAAATTAAAAATTTATTAAATCTAATTTTATATATAAAAAATTATAATTTGAAGACATTTGGGTACATTTGGATACATTTGGTTATATATGGATATATTTGGATACATTTGGTTATATTTGGATACATTTGGATACATTCTAAAACATCATATTTTTATCACTTTAAATTTATATTTTTCGAGAAAAAAATCAATTTCTCTCGAAAATATCACCATTTTTTGAGAAAAAAATATATTAAATTTTAGGTCAATTTCTCAGTCAATCAAAAATCTTATATTTTTGCAACATGTTTCAAGCATATTTCTATTACTCAACATGTATTTGGTGCATGACAAAAACTCAATTCTGAATTTTAATTTGGTATAAAAATCAAATTTTCCCGAAAATTGATGCGAGTATGTGTTGTTCAGCTGACGGTGAAACGGTTCGTTTAAGCCCACCCAACTTGTTGGAAGATCCATTGGGTCGGAGTTGGATTTGGTCGGGTACTAATGACGCGGGCTGTCAATTTTGTGCTACTTATACAAGTTATCATAATTAATACCATGGTTTTTAAAATGATCACCACATGTTTCAAGACTACAAAAATGACATTTTTTACGTTCGTTTTTTTTAAATACCATATTTTCGTCGAATCTCTGTCTCGACAGTCAGGTATGCTCTTCCTCGACTCCCTCACTGTCAGCTTTGTCGCAGCACCATCGTGCCTCGATCTCGTCGCCCCACTATCGTCACCTCGGATATGCTCCTTTGTTGTCGTCACTACTTGACATGTCACCTCCCCAATCCGCATCACTCTCGGCTCTGTCTCATTTCGTCGTGGTTTGCTTCGATCTATCCCTCTGGCGACCATGGCGGCAAGGGTGGCAACCAGATTTGGCCGCCAGAGGAGCGACTAAGGTTTCTTTGAAACCCTAGCCGCTCCTTTTTTTTCCTTTATGAGTTAATAAATTTTTTTCTAATAATTATTTTATTAATGTTAAAAATGAAAAAGTATTATTGTTAAAAATGAGAAAATATTTAATTGTATTTATTTAGTTTATTTTTATTGCAGTTGAGCAGTCGCTGTGAACCGTTTAAAATGGTTCACAATAATATACAATATAATGTATACTATTTTGTGAATCATTATGAACGTCAAAAATTAAAAAAAAAATAATTAGAATTAAAAAATATGAATTATATATTCTATTTGTGAACCGTTTAAAATGGTTCACAATAATATACAATATACACTATTTTGTGAACTATTGTGAATACTGTTGGGCATGGGATGGGCTGGGCCGAGCCAGAGGGGGTTTTTGCAGCTCAATCTACTGGCCCGGGCTGGGCTCAGTCTACTGGGCTGACAGCCTAGCCCGCCCATTCAAAAAGGGTTGGCCGACTCACGGGCCTTTTTTAGAAAAAATATATATTATGTATTTTTTAATTAAAATATAATTTAATATATATTTTATTATATAAATTATATTTTAATAAATACTAAACAACTATTAAATTTATAATTGACATCATTTTTACTAATTTATAAAACATAATACATCAAATTAATATTAATATACTATATATTATATATAATATAAAATATATATATATAATAAATATTGGGGTCAGGCCAGCCCTCAGGGCCAAACCATAAGCCCAAATCCGACCCTTTTTTCTTGAAAAATTAGGTAGGTCTGGCCGGGTCGCGGGCCATATATTAATGGTCCAGCCACGCCCTTTTTTCGGGCGGGTTCGCCGGGCTGGGCCGAAGTGCCCAACACTAATTGTAAACACCAAAAAATAAAAAAATATGAACTATGTACTTTTTTTTGTGAACCATTTAAAATCATTCACAATTATGTACAATAATATACAATATAATGTATAGTATTTTGTGAACCATCGTGAATGCCAAAAATTAAAAAAATATATTCAAAATTAAAAAATATGATCTGTGTGCTCTATTAGTGAACAGTTGTGAACCATTTAAAATGATTCACAATAATGTACAATATAATATACACTATTTTTGTAAACCACTGTGAACGCCAAAATCGACCCTGGAAAAAAAATTTGAAGAAAAATTCGGTTAAAATTACTAAAAATAATAAAAAAAATTATTCACACTTTTTTGAAAATATGAATTGCGTATTATATTGTGAACCATTGTGAACTGTTGTGAAACCAAAACACAATTTGGATTGAGAATATTTTTTAGAAAAAGAAATTCTCAAGAAAAAAATCAATTTCTCACGGAAACTCAATTCCTAGTGTTTTTTTTTTTAAATGACATTTTGATGTGTGGTAAACATAAGGTGACATTCTCAATACTTACAAACTTACATGTTATTTTTAAAAAGTGACCTTTTTTAGTATAAATTTGTTGTTTTCCCGTCAATTTTTCGACTTTTGTTTTCAAAAATGACAGCTCATATTTTAGTCCTACAGAAACAGAAGATTTTATGTTTGCTTTTTAAAAATGCCACATCTTGGAAATTGGTTTTTAAAAATACAATAATTAATTTTTTTGTTTTATTTTAATAATTATTTCTCTCTCTTCAACTCTCTCTCTCTCTCACTCTCACACACACACACACACACTCTCTCTCTCTCTCTCACACAACCCAAACCCTAGCCACCCCACCGCCTCTCCTCTCTTGATTTTCTCTCCTTTTCTTTGTCTCGACTTTCTTGCCTCTCCATCTTCGATCTGTTTTCATCCCCGCGATGAGGTCTCGTCGCTCTACCACCCTCTCGACCTCTTCGTCGCGTCGCACCACACGCCTCAGTTTGTCCTCTCCGTCGACGATCTTCTCCTCCGTCTTTATTTCGTCTCCTTTCTCACTCTGGTTCTCCTTCTTCCGTCCTCACTCTTCTTCTCCCAACCTCGCTCTCTGTCACGAACATACGACAAGGAGACGCTACACAAACGGGCGGCGGCGTGGCTGGAACCCTAGGGTTTCAATTTTGTTAATTTTTTAAAATTTACCTTAACGTCATTGGCTGCAATTTTTCATTTTTTCTGTCTATTTATTACATTTTGTGAACTACTATTATTGTTTTGTTCACAATGATTTGCAATAATATATGTACACCGTTGTGAATCTTAAAACCGCTTTAAAAAATATTTTTCAATGAAAATTTTGTTAAATCTTTTAAAAAATATTTACTTTTTTTTAAAAAAAATTGATTGTGTGAACTATTGCGAACTTCAAATTTTAGAATGTAAACTATTTAATGAACCATTGTAAAGGTAAAAAAAATTAAAAAATTATTTATAATTAAAAAATATGAACTGTGTACTCTATTTTGTGAACCTTTTAAAATGGTTCACAAAAATTCACAGTGATATATAGTATAATGTACATTATTTTGTGAACTATTGTGAACGCCAAAAATTAAAAAAAATTATTAAAATTAAAAAATATAAATTGTGTACGTCTTTTGTGAACCATTTTAAAATGGCTCACAATAATGTACAATATAATTGAAAGGACCTGTTCGTTTTGGTAAATTGAAGAATAATTTTTTTAGAATTTTGTTGGAAGAAGTCAAGTCATTCGAGTAAATTAAGAGTGTTACTCAAGTGAAAAGAAGTTGGAAAACTCGAGTAAATGAGTGTGTAACTCGAGTTGATGATGACATGTATTACTTGGGTAAGGTTGTTGAGTTACTCGAGTAAGAAAGGCATTTCCTTCGTGGTGAAGAGTGACTTACTCGAGTAAGGGTTTGGCTTACTCGAGTAAGCAGTGATTCTGGGCAAGCGGTGTGGCGGCTAGTGGCATACAAAACCGAGTTTATCCGTTTTCTTTCATCATTTTCAATCTCTGAACTCTCTCCTTAGACATATCTCTCTCGTTCTCTTTCCTTCTTAGATCGGTTCATCACAGATTTTGGGTAAGATTTCTACTTTAAGCTTGGTTATCACTCCTAGTTCATGTGGAAGTTTTGAAATCTGATTTTGGGTTGTTGGAATCTTTTTGTTGGCTAAAATGGGTGGTTTCAGAGTTTGGGAAATCGGTAGAATGATTTGGGCTAGGTTATTTGATAGTTGGTTAAGTGTAAAATTGTTTAAAATTGAATTGAAATGGCTAAGACGTCAAGTTCGATCGATTTGAATATCTGATGGTGTTACTCGAGTAACCGTGGTCGTGTTTTACTCGAGTAAGGAAAGTGATTACTCGAGCAATATAAGCCAGTGTTTACTTGAATAAGTGGATTGTTACTCGAGTAATATGAAGGTCCAGTTATTCGAGTAAGTGGTATGATTACTCGAGTAAGATGAAGGCCCGGTTACTCTAGTAAGACAATGCATTACTCGAGTAAGCCATATGTTTAAGAGACTTAAAGTGTAATTCTCATACCTTGGTTATACTTTAAGGAGAGAGATATAATTTTGCAGAAATAGGAGGACTAGATTATAATTTTGCATAGATTATGGTTTTTATGTCGAGATCAATAGATCTTTGATCAGAATAAGTTTTAGGTATAGTGTGAGCATCACCATTTGCATTTTATTCAGTATTTCCATAGTACTAGTGTCACATTTTGATATCTCCTTGATATGTTTGTTTTAGCTCCTTGTTTTTGCAATCGAGACTAGCCCCCTACTAGTGGTGCATGATTGATCTAGCTGTTGCCTTGGACTTCAAGTGAGTGTGGTGGAAGCTTTAGACATTTAGGTTGTGTATTTTGAAGTCCTATTATTTTTTATATGATGAGATATCACCTGTAATCTGATTAAGTAAAGGATTGGCTAATTAAAACCAGTTATATGATAAATTGGTTTTCCTGTATATTTTGAATTGTTATATATATCAGTTCTCTAATTTTATAACTCTGATATGCATGTTGTCTATTAAGAGTTTTATATAAATGTGGGACACTTCAGCTACATGGTACTTAGCATTTGGTATACCAATGCTTAAAGAAGACCCTTAGTTACCAGGATAATTTGGTGACTGTGTGTTCGATCAAACACACGTATTTTAGTGACATGCAGTCATTCATGTGTCTGTACTTAGTACAAATCCTGTTATTTAGTGGTAATACCACTCATGCATTTAGTCCCATTATCCAGTTATATTATATACAATATATCTAATATTATTTGATGATATCGGTTGATCGTATGCTATTTTCTTTGATTGCAAACGTTTTGGAAATGTTTTAAAAGATATTATTTATAGTAGAATGTATATGATATTCTACATATGAGCTTGCGATATTTTTGAATTGTTTTCAAAAGGTCTTTGTGATGCACATATTAGGCGATCTAGAGTGTCGTCTCTCACTGAGATTTATTTCACCCACTCCCTTAATATTTTTCAGGAGTATTTTTGGCTTCCAGAAGTTGTTCAGTACCCCTCACTCAGTGAGGCACTTCTTTTGGTTGTGAGTGCCCTTTTGATTGGACTTTGTATATATTTACGGTAGAGCTCCATATCGAGCTGTTGTTGGGTTTTGTGTTTCATTTTGTTATCGGTATTGTACATTTGTGTTATATATTTTACTGATTTACTTATAGTTTTGTTTATATTTGATATGTATATATTTATATATATAAATTACGTTTTAACTTATTTTTACATGATTTTAGTAAAGAATTGAAAAACGAATAAGTAGGGTAGCATGTCTGATCTTCTGAGACTTGTACGAGATGATTCGGGCGTCACGGTCTGAATTTAGGTCATGACAATAATGTACACTATTTTGTGATTCATTGTGAACGTCAAAATCGACCATGGAAAAAAAATATTTTTTAAAGAAAAAAATGGTTTTAAATTTCTAAAAAAATAATTAAAAAATTTATTTACACTTTTTTTTTTGAAATATGAATTGTGTAGTCTATTTGTGAACCATTGTGAACCCAAAACACAATCTGAATTAAGAAAAAATCAATTTCTCACAAAAAAAGTCAATTTCTCACGAAAAAAATCAATTTCTCGCAAAAATAATACAATTTCTCTTGTGCTTTCAAAAGAAATGATATTTTTGATATGTGGTAAACATAAGGTGGCATTCCCAACATTTACAAACTTGACATGTTATTTTTAAAAAATGGCATCCCATTTTAATATAATTGTGTAATTGTCCCTTTGGTCGAATTAGCCATTTAGTTTGAGTTACTTATACCACATCTCATAATTACAATTCAATTTTTCACAATAATCACCCATAACTTGATAATTATGTGAATGCCATATTTTTAAATTTAAGTTTTGTCATATGCCATTTTTTAAAATTTAATCTTAAAAATATTAGATTGAGTTAGATAAAAACCTATTTTTTCACCTCATTTTCTCTCTCCTCCTTTCTCTCATCACTCTCATTCTTTGATGTCTCTGCTTTGTCTCTCTCTCTCTCTCTCCTCTTCTCTACGGTTTGTCTCTCTCTTCTCCCCTTTGCTCTTCCTCCGCCCTCTTTGTCTCTAACTTCTCTCCCATTCGCTCGTTATCTCCTTTCTTCGGTTCTCTCTCTCTCTCTCTCTCTCTCCCTCCCCTCGCTCTCTCTCTCTCTCCTCTGTACTCGTCGCTCTCTATCCTTGACTCTCTCTTCCTTTGGCGCTCCTCGTCGCTCTCTCTTCCTCCGTCGCTCCTCGTCGCTTTCCCTTCCTCTCATCGCTCTCCGACACGTGATGGTGTAAAGAGAAGAGAATCTGGATCTGGAACGGAAGGTCGCCACCATTCGCTTCGTGGTTTCTAGTCGTGGCGGATTTTGATATGGAACGAACGACGGATCTGGTTGTGTATGGTTGTAGTTGTGTTAAGTTAGATATAGTGGTCTCAATTAGTTGATCCACAGTTCGGCTTCAGTCTGTTGCATGAGTTTGGTTTTTGCATCAGTTTCTATTTCATTTTTAAATGCATTTTCATTTGTCATTTTTGCTTCTGTTGTTGTGAAATTAAATGAAATTTTGTGAGGTTGATTTTGTTGAAAGTTGATTTTGTGCAGGTTGATTTGTTGAAGATTGGGTTACAAAGATAGGTTTACGGGATAGGTTAGCGGCTATAGGGCTTTGTGGCGTACTAATTTAGTTGGTAGTATAAAACAAAACTAAAACAAAAGATGCCATATAAAAAAAATACAAATATGTAATGTGAACATTTTCACATTTCATGATATGCCATGTATTTCCCCCTTTTTAAAACAAAAGATGAATTGCCTCGTTTTGTGTATTCTCTGGATTGAATTTTCTCATTTTATCAAATTTATGGAAAAAATTTATAAATATTAATTTCTTATCTTAATATATTAGTTATTTTCAATGTCTGTAAATCCTACCACAACTCTTCTTCTGTTTTTTTTTTTTATTCCAAGAAACTACTGCTCTAATTAGTGTGAAGTGTAAGTTGAATTGCGACCAAATTTTTCATTTGTTTCTCTTATAAATCACGAGGATCCAAAATGAGGAATTTTTTAAATAATTTACGTCTTTTTTTATAAGTTTGAAAACAAAATTGTTGTTCTAATTAAGGAAGCCAAATTTGGAGACACTGGAACAGATACATGGACATAGTTGAAAACCAAAACCTAGTGGTTCCTCTAATGTGGCTTGATAGCAATACATCTCCGGAAAGAATAACTCAATATTAAGTTTCTGATATGAGAATCCTGTCCAAATCCAAAACCCACCTCATTAAGAGCACAATCTTAAGAAAATTGAAAGCTCTACTTAACCGCATCCTACCTCAATTGTAATCCCATGAAGATGAGATGGCCCTTTAATTCCATTCTCAGCATCTTTCTAGTTCCAACCTATATAACACTACAATCTATGTTAATAGTACCAATTTTTGATTGAATCATGCGCAACTATCTCAATTGCTAGTATTAAAGACGAAGTCAGTACTATAATAAACTATTAATTTACTGGTACCTTAGTAGTGCCCATTAATTAATATATTACCAATTTTTTTCTTGTCAACTAGAATCTCACTTTCTAAGAGTAATATAAATATTTTCAGTAAATAGTTTTTGTGGGTGAATTAAATTTTCTTATCATGTATCAAAATAACTACAAAGAAAAGCTGATTTACCAACAAATATACCGATGAATTTTAAATCATTTATCAACAGATTCATTGACAAAAAAAAATTATTTTAATTTTTTTAATATATATTGTTAGGATACAAGTGTGAATGATAATTGTCTCACATTTGAGAGTTGTGGTATATGTGAAAGACTTGTAAGTGGTGTGGACCTATAACCTATTGCCTTAAGGTTTTGGATAAAGATGTGATGTCAGACTCACTTAAGTGTTCCTTTACTAGGCCCACACGAGAGACAGATCTCCCCAAGGCTCCCCGGGTGCAACAAGTAGAATCAGAGCTGATGGTTCGGCTGTGACATTCAAGGATGAGTATGATGCGGTGGTATGTGATGACGAGTTGTATTGACTGGTGGAGCCCGGATCTATTGTGTGAGAGGCTGAAAAAAAAAGCTCGTTGATGGAAAGGATGGAGTCATGAGAGAAGCTCTTGGTGACACTGTGGTGATGACCGGGCCCAAACAAGCAAGCCCGAGGACGGTGAAGAGTTGTATTGACTGGTAAAGCCCTTGCCTAGTGTGAGTGGTGGGGTCAGCTCGTCGATGGGGTGGAGTCATGAAAAGAGCGTTGGGTTAAAAAAACTCCACATTAGTACTTGAGGAGGCCCAATAAAATTTTGCAATACTGAGAGTGGTTTCCATTGTAGGGGAGCAAGCATAATCCTGATGTGAAAGAGATTCACACTTCAAAGGGATATTGTTAGAATACAAGTGTGAATGATAATTATCCCACATTGGAGAGCTTGAAAAAAAAAAAGCTCGTTGACGGAAAGGGTGGAGTCATGAGAGAAGTTCTTGGCGACACCGTGGTGATGACCAGGCCCAAGCACTCAAGCCCGAGGACGGTGAAGAGTTGTGTTGACTGGTAAAGTCCTTGCCTAGTGTGAGCGGTGGAGTCAGCTCGTCGATGGGTGGAGTCATGAAAAGAGCTATTGGGTTAAAAAAAACTCCACATTAGTACTCGAAGAGGCCCAATAAAATTTCATAATACTGAGAATGGTTTCCATTGTAGGGGAGCAAGCATAAGCCCAATGTGGAAGAGATTCACACTTTAGGGGGAGAATATTAGTGTCACGATCCATTCCCGAAACCCGGGACCGGCGTACGAGGTGAACCGTTTATAGGAGTCCGACTCATCTCGCACAAGCCTCTATAGTACAGAACTTCTACTCAAATATCATATTTTAAAGAAATATGAAAAACAAATAAAAGTATAATCTTTGTTTATTAAAAACAAAACATATATAATATTAAGTGCGGAAATTATTTCAAATTAAAAAATTTGAAATGTCAGAAACAATAACAGAAACATAACACATCCCACAGGAACCCGATGTAGAGCATTTAACAAATCATACAAATGGCCCCGGTCAAAAAGACACCGACCGCAACATCAGAATACCTCACTGAGCATCAAAAACCAATGAGCATAATCCACAGAGTCACCTGCAAGATGATAATAACAGAGACAAAGCAAAGCAAAGAAAAAGGGTCAAACCCTGTGAGTGAGGGACAACACTCCAGATCGCCTCATACGTGCACAATGACTGGTTTGAAAACCATTTGAAAACTAACACATGTGATATACGATAGGTATACATACGTATACACTATATACATAGTATGATTCCCACGAAAATATTTCGAAATCATTTGCAACCAAAGCAAACAGCATGCACGAAATCATTCTGGAACTAAATCAGAATCTTTCAAGAATCTTTTTCAAACTTTATTAAAGCTGACATGTTTTCCAAAATCAAAGCAAAACCTTTCAAAAACCATTTTATCTTATAGGAGCTTTCAAAACAAAACCCTTTTAGATTGTACTAAGTATTTCAAAAAAATCCAAAACCCTTTTACCGAAAACTCTGATCAAAGTTCAAAACTTTGCCACGTAGGCATTATTTTCTAGAATATTTTCAAAATAACTAAAACTCAAATGTTTTAAAACCCAAGTAAGATTCTTTCGAAAACCTTTTGCTTTAACAAAGGTTTCAACCAAAACATTTTAAAATACTTCAAAACTTCCGAAAACCCTTTCTTTTAAAGCTGTTACCAAACCGTTTCAAAAACAGAACTCAAAACCTTTATAGTT
>CAODLS010946173.1:0-16777 GCA_948243855.1 Flueggea neowawraea | reverse complement strand
TTTTCTTTAGAACTAATTCCCAAGTGTAATGTTAAACAACGTCTCTTCACCTTGTATATCACTCCTTGATTGCCGATAGGTCTGAAAAAGCAGTAGCTGAGGTGGAAGTGGCAAAATTTATTGCTTGCGAAGAGATGACAGAACTACGTCCTGTAGGGAGCTGTCTCTCTGCATGGCAGCTTTGAACTCTTCAAAGGTGACCTTCCCATCGCTGTTGGCATCCATCCAGTCGAATATTTCATCCAGCTTTCCAGGTTCTGTGATATCCGGTGGAAGACAATCCTCTGGCAAAGCCTGCTCAACAAAATTAAAGTCTTCATTTTACGCTCGAAGCAAGCAAAACTTCAGAATGTACAGGAATTATGGTTTACCCTGAGCATGGAAGCTACTTCTTCCTTCGTAATGCATCCAGATCGATCTGTATCATACATCTGTCGGCCATAAAAGTAACAAGAAATTATCAGATTTGATTCAGGTACTGTATACGAAAGTTCTTTCAATTGTTCCTATTTTGTTGCACAGGCATTGCAAATGAAAGAAGTTGCACCAGTGACTGTGCTTAGGCATCTGCTAGTTGATAAGTTTGTATCAGAAGTGAGCCTTGTGTTGTTGAAACCAAATGGGCGAGAAAAAAAAACCCTAGAATGTCTTCAGAATTGACTGATTTATGAAAGAGGCTTGCATTTGCCAGATCAGAATAGAGAGAAGAGTATACCTGGAAGCACAGCCGGAGTGTGTCATCTCCTTGAGAGTTTATCAGGCTGGCAAATGCACAAAGTATCTCTCTTGTCGACTGTTCCATCTCGATTGTCATCGAATATATCAAAGATACGAGGAACTAGAGGTACTAATGATGACATCTTCATTGCTTTCAGAACTTCCTCAAATTCTGCTAAAGTAGCATTATCACCGTTTGCACACCTGCACTTTGCCAAAACACGTTTCTCTCCATTGTGAGAGTCTGGAAGATATATGACAAGAAAGTTTTGAACTTGGATTTTATGAGGTAAGTTGCATACAATTTCTTGAAGTTTACTGTGAGATTCTCAATTTCTTCCTCTTTAAGATCATGAGACCCCAACAAAGATTTCAGCTTCTTTTTCTCAGGAAAATGGTGCTGATCCATAATCTAGCTATTGCTGCAGCACGAAGTTTACGATGAGCATTAAAATTCTGCAGTCTTGAAACAATCTCAGGATCCATTGGCTCCTCTTTGGCCGAGTCCCCTATTACCTAATGATGATTTAGAACCTACATCCACATCAAGTATATTCTGTCAAATTCATTTTACTGGTGATTGTTGTGAATATAAATGCAGTGTGGTAGTGGTAGTAATAGTAATAAACAAATCAATTATGCTCTGATATGTTGCAGCATTACTTCTAGGGCGCTCGGCCGTCTCTGAGGATCAACTTGCAGGAGATCTCTAATCAGTTGTTTTGCCGACAAAGTAATATTCTTCCAACTGTTCTCATAGAAACTAAAATCACCCTGCAAAGGAAGAATCTCCTCTCTCAATCAAGGATTTGAGATACATTAATTAATGAAGAAAATGATTCTGACAGCAGAACATTGTGGAAGACAGCAACATTACCGCCATTATCATTTGTTGTTTTTGTCGAGCAATGAATGGTGGATAACTGAGACATTGGAGAATGACAGGTGAAACTCTATAACATAAGTGAAATTCTAACCTTCCAATTCAAAATTTGACAGAAGTTTATAGTGAAAAAGCTCTGCTCATTTACTGCAGGTAAGTGATAGGGACAAACAAGGACTCACCCGGAAAGCAGAATGTATAAGATTACTCCTAAAGACCACATGTCGCTTTTTGAACTAACTTGGCCCTGAGAAAGAGCCTTTGGAGGGACATAATCAATGGAACCGAACAATCCAACAACTGGATCGGTAAACTCCTCGACAGAACTCAATCCAAAATCCATGATCTTCAAAGTAGAGTCATCACTTCTGTTCAAGAAAAGACAGTTCTCAGGCTTCAAGTCTGTGCACAATATTAGCCTGATGAAGTGCTTGCAACCCTCCAGCTATCTGCCTAACAACGGCTGCTGCTTCAGTCTCGGCATATTTGTCTTTAGCCACAATCCGATCAAACAATCCCCTCCTGAGCAAAGCTCCAGCACAAAATGAACTCCATTATGATCCTCATACACATCGTAAAGGTCAATCACATTCGGATGCGGCGAAACGTTCTCAACAATCTTTCTCATGACCAAGATTTCGTTTGTCAACAAAGCATCAGAAACAGAAACCTGTTTAAAAGTTGGAAAACTTATCTTCTTCCCGGCTGACGGAATTCTTGAAGGACTTAATCTCTTCAGAGTCTTGATAGCTACATGAGTTCTGTCAGCACTAGACTTCCTGATACCTTTCCTGACAACAGAAAATCCACCCCTGCCAAGAATGTCAGCAACTTCGTACTCGTCGGAAAGTTTCCTGCTTTCCAGTCCCATTGAACCTGAGCTCTTGAAAAGAACAGACTCAGGCAACAGAAATGGAATCGTGAAAACTTGCAGAGGAAAAAGAATGGAAGTTGGAAGTAAACAGGATGTATTCAATGATAGAAACGCGTATTAATAATATATTATGGAAAGGAGGATTGACGTCAGAGTGAAACAGTTTTCTTAAATTAGTTTAAGAGATATAATATGGAGGGAATAATTCTCGAAGGATGCTAGCTGAGCAAGAAGAGGCAAAGACAGAGTCAACTAATGCTTTGTTTAGAGATTAATAACCTTTTTCATATTGATCTTGATGTTTTTTTTATTTACTATGTAAACTAGTATTATACCTGGATGATGTGCAAATTAACTTAATAAGATAATTATTTTTTTCATATTGAAATATAATTAAGAAAATTAATTTTAATTAATTGTTTAAAATTATTTTTGGTAAAAGTATGATGAACGAAAATTATAAATTGAAAAATCAATATTAATATTTAAAGTTAATGAGTTTTTTCAAACTTTCGATATGTAATTTCATAGTTGATTGATATGAAATTTTTTATCTATATTATTACTATTTGAAAATAAGTTAAATACACTAAATAAGTAGTTAATTAACAAATAATTTTTTATTTTTTTTATTATTATTTATTTAAAGAGAATTGAATATTTTTTTTTTAAAGGAGAGGGGGTGGGCAAAGCCCAAATAAGTTTTTACCTTTACCCCCACCAAGTTCGAACTCAGGAAGCTGCCAAGGTGGAAAAAGTCCCAATAGCCCGAGCAAGCCCTTGGGGCATAGAGAATTGAATACATTAACTTAAAATATATTGGCATAATTTACACTATATAAAAATATCATCTTTTTTGCTATATAATATGCACGATTGTTTAATTTGTTATAAATAAACATGTTCGGATATTTTTGATAATTACTCTAAAACAATAATTGTTTGTTATATTATCTATATGACTGTTTAATTTATTATAAATAAACACGTTAATTGTTATGCCTAATTTTAATTAATATTTTTCTAAATTTTTTAATATTTTAATTATTTTTAAGAAGAAATTGTGAAAATATAACTAAATATTAGATTTTTTTTGTTAAATAATATTCTCCAATGAACATTTTTATTTTCAAAAATTTATGTTGGACCCTCTCTTATATGTTTATTATATAATCTCCTAATTGTATTATTCTAATTAAATAATTTATTTTTAAATTTATTAAGTTTTATTTTCTCATACATTTTTTTATTTTAGATGTTTTTTCATATTCTGAACTTATTTGACTTGAACTGTTGCTAAATTTTTAACTCTCATTCTACACCTATCAAGAACTTACTTAAATAACATTTAAACAAAAACTCTCCTTTTATTATTAAAAAATATTTTTATATAAATGCCAAGTAATGTCTATGCATTGCATTGTGAATTGTAATAATCTACTTTTAATTTAAAATAATTTTTTAAATAAACTATATAATAATAAAAATATATAGATTAATTAATTTGAAAATTTTAAGTTGAATGTTAAGTGGGTAGTTAAAATATTAGTTGGAGCTCTTCAAAAAAAAAATTCATTGGAAAATATTGCCTAAGCAAGAAAAGATCTATTTTTAGTTATATCTCACAATTTCTTCTAAAAAATAATTGAAATCTTAAAGAATTTAGACAAATAGTAATTAGAAGTAGGCATAATAATCAACATATTATTTATAATAAATTAAAAAATCAAATATATAATATAGCAAAAAAATTGTTTTAGAGTGATGATTAGTGAACATGTTTATTTATAATAAATTAAAAAAATTATGTATATAATATAACAAAAAGCTTATATTTTTGTATATAGTATAAAATATGTCAATATATTTTAACTTAGTGTATTCAACCGTCTTTAAATGAATAATAATAAGAGAAATAAAAAATTGTTTCTCAATTAACCGCATAGTTGGTGTATTAGAGAATAATAATATAGATAAAAAATAATGTATCAATCAATTATGAAGTCACTTGTCGAAAGCTTAGAAAAACTCTCTAACTTTTTTATATATATTAATTTGTAACTTCTTGAAATGTAATATTTGAGTATTTGACAGCTTGTGGAGAGCGTGTCTGCGTTGAACTTTTGTTTTCATGGACAAGCTTTAGTGTTTAATTCTTTGTTATTAATTCTTGTTTATGTATGTTTATTTTGTCTGCTTGGGACTATGACCGTCTGAGAGAATTAATTAATATTTTATTACTAACTTCAAAAACAATTGGAGAATGGGAAAAAAAATTGAAGAGGAGTGAATTCACTCTTCGTAGACTGAGTTGCTATTCACTCTTCTTCCCTTTTTATTTAAATTAGCAATAAAAATTTTAATTAAAGAATGTATAAGTAAAGTGATTTCAACTTTGAGATACATTTAAATGAAAAATTGAATTAAAAATAATCTAATAGAAAACCATCTTAAGGAGATTTTTGAGGGTGCGCTTATATACAGGTTTAGGAAAATATGGGTTAATTTTATTCATAGTTACTCTAAATTTATTTTTATTGCAGCAGGGTACTAAATTTACTTTTGTTTTAGGAAGGTCATTGAATATTGATTTTCATTCCAAGACGGTTACTATAGCTGAATTTTACAAATTACCGGCTTGAAATGATGACTAGGCATATCACATCACTTAGAAATACTACGTGGAAATCCAACCAGAAATCGACTGAAAAAACCAAACTGATACCCGACCCGACCCGAAACCTGAACAAAACCGACTCAAAAATTACAAACGCCTCCTCTTGTGTCCTCTATTTATCATCTTTGTCTCTCTCTCTCTCTCTCTCATTTTCGCAGCCTCTAAAAGTCCCATTAAGAACATTCCCTCCTCCCCTTATTCATCTCCTTCATTTTCTACCTCACAAAAATGAACCCAGTAGCAGAAGTCGCAAATTTCCCGCCTTCAATTATCACAATAAACTTAATTTTGGGAACTTTAGTCAGAGCCAAACCCTGCATTAATTCATAAATAAAATCAATCTTAGCCACTAATCAAACTCAAATTAGCAATGTGCCAAGTGAGTATAATTCAGCAAACAGAGAATTCGATGACAATTACCAACACACCTGGGAGAAACCAAGAAAACCATCAAATGGCCCATTCTTAATCATGAAATCTTCTATGTAGGCATTACACTCGTCAAGATTGTAACATTCCGTACATTCCTGAAAAAATCATGACCAAATTACTTTTCCTTGCAAATTCCTTTTTTTTTTAAATCTTAAACTCTCCAAATGTGAATACAAAGAAGAATTCAAGAAATCAAAAAAAATTGGGTACCTTGTTGAATTGTAACTACTCGTAATAAGGAGGGTCAAAGACGCCTTCAAAGTCGGATTTGCATTGGGCAGGGAAGGACCTGTAAAGGAAAACAAGATCTAGTTTTTGGAGAACAGATTCAGGCCACTTGTATAACTGTTTCTTGAGAATCTTTGCGCTTGTTTTGAACCCATTTTCTAGTAACGTATTGATGATCGATCTGCTGAATAATGTCACTGTTTTTTGTATTTCTTTGTTCAGTTCATTTTTGTGATGTAGAAAATGAAGGAGATGAGCAAGAGGAGGAAAGAATATTGTTAATGGGACTGTTAGGAGCTAGAATGAGAGAGAGAGAGAAAGAAGAAGGCGACGAAGAGAGGACAGAAGAGAAGGGTTTTTTTTTTTTTTTTTCATGTTGGATTGCAGGTTTGATCATGTTTTGGGTCAGGTCGGTTATCGGTTTGGTTTTTTGGGCGGTTCCTGGTTGGGTTTTCACGTCAGCATCCATTTGATATTTTTAAGTAATGTGGCATGTCTAGTCATCATTCCGGGTCGACAATTTGTAAAATTCGGTCATAGTGACTGTTTGGAAACTAAAATCAGTGTTCGATAACCTTCCTAAAACAAAAGTGAGTTTAGTCATCATGCTGCAATAAATATAAATTAAGAGTAAAATAAAATTAATGCAAAAATATGTTTCAAGGTTTAGTACTTCTATAACTACCCCGACAGTTACCCCAACAAACTCTGATTTGCAAAAAAAAACTGAAGCAATAGCCTCAGAAAAGGTCTTAGTTTATTATACAAAGTCTCTGAAGGTTTTAGGCAGATGCTTCGCAAATGTCTAGCTCCTTAATCGGAGGAGTGACTTGAGTTCTCCGAGATCCATCAAATATGGCATTAACTAGTTCTTCCATTTTTTCACAAGGTGTTTTGGATTCTCCTGTGGTTGTAAGTATGAGTATTTAGATGGCGTTTCAATTCATCTAGAGAGTTTGTACACATACCCTTTGAATCCAAAAATGGACTATAAATAAATAAATATACTATACAATTATTGTTGCTTAATTCTTAAGATTATTAGTTAATTGTAACACTGAAACATTAGGAGAAAGACCAATTATATAATTTTTATATATACGTTTTGGTCCTAGAGAAACGGAAAACCCTTTGTGGGGGACCAAATATACAATTTTTACCTATATAATACACCAGTCTTAAATTAAAAAAAGGATAATTACTATTACATTTTTGAGTTATACCGTAATCTATATTACAAACTTTCACCGTATAACCTCAACTTTTATTCACTGATTTTTCGTTCTCTGAAACTTATTCCATCGTAACCATGGGAAACAGTTACGATAGAAAGAAGAAAAGAGAAGCCACTGAAGAAGAATATGGCGTGAAAGTAACAATTTACCATGCAGAGGGCATAGACGACCCAAGCAAGTATCCAGAAGTGATAAAACGACAATACAAAGCTGTGTTATGGGTTGAAGACGACAAGGCGTTTATGGGCATGCCTGATCCTGAGTGGAAGGAAAAATTTTGCCTGGAATTGGACAAGTATTTCATGGAAGACAAGTTTTTGCATGTACAAGCAATCAGGTCAGGATCTAAAACTGAACCTGGAACCTCTACAGGTACTGCTTTGGTGGGTAGGGCTAAAACTCCTTTACCCAAACAAGGCGTTAAAAAAACTGGAAGGTTTGGGCTTGTGAGACTTCATGGGGATTACTTCAAGGGTGAGGGACATATCGTATTGTCTATGGAACTTATAGTTAAAAGAAAAAACCTTAAGCCATGAATTCTTAATATTAGAATTAATTATAATATCAATAAATTATTCGGTTATTACTCAAAGGAATGGGAATTACTTTTTGTGGTTTGGTTGATTACAATAGTTCTGTAATTTGCGTTTAAAAAAATAGTGATTTTTTATATTGTCTTTTATCAACTGTTTGTAACTATAGTGAAATACGCTACTGAGTTTTATTTGATTTATTGAAATAAAAAAATTTACTTGAAAGAGAAACAAAATCATGTTTTATGATTTTTTGCATTGCTTATTTATAAATTTATTTTTTAGTTATGATTCTAACAAAAGCCAAAATAATTTTAAAAGTAATCAATTACATACCAAACAGAATAAGGTGGATTCTTTTGATTCCCAATTCAAATGAGATTACAACTCTAACACTTCGTTTAGATGAAATATTAAACATAATAGGATAGGTTATTCAGAGATTTTTGATAATTTGTTGTTTGGGAGACACTAATTGATAGAACATGGATAATAAAACTCATTTAGTATATATAAAATCATAACGGAAATGTTACTATTATTGATGAAGACCGTTATAAACGTTAAATGTTCTTTCATCAATCAGTTACCTATAAATAGATGTTGAAGACAACTTCCTGGGGTATGCAATACTCTCTATACATACGTTACTATGTTAAAATCGCTATTGACTTGAGCCTCGGAGACTCTCTCGGAGAGTATCCGGACCTCATCGTGTTTTGTGTTTTTAGGTGTCGAGGCGATGTTCACGATTTTCAAGTGTTCTTGTTTTCTTCATTATTGTTGTTCATTTTCTAAGGCAACAACAATTGGTACTGTCTGTGAAAATTCGAACAAAAAGCCGTCGAGGTAAAAGCTGTGTTCCTAAGCCCTTTAGCCTCGACTAGGGGGCTATTGTAGTGTCATGCTCTCACATCGCCTAGAAGCCGAGGTCAAGGGTTGCTTATAAGCACATTTCTCCTTCAAACCAATGAGGCTCCTTTTTCAGAGACAAAACCATAAGGGCTCATGAGTACAGAGCGGACAATACATCAGTGGATGGCCTAGTGCACGGACATGGTCCATAATAATTGGCGTCGTCTGTGGGGATCCTTGAACAAAAAGCCTTGCTTGACGACATTTATGAAGTTCATCGGCAACCACCTACTCATTCACCATGGTCCAAAGGATGATGCAAGGAAAGTTGGTGCTAGAGCAGGAACCTCGGGAATGACCATCCCACCGTTTCACTCACTGACCACGAGGCGCTGAGGAGACAAGACGAGAAAAACCAGAAAGTCTTGGGCTAGATGGCAACCTTGTTTCACCAGTTCCTTCCTCAGGCGCAAATTTTACCCACATTGCGTCTTATGCTCAATGTTACCAGATAGGAGGAGTATTAGAAAGACATGACGCTCCATAACAAAGTCATCGTCAACCTACACAAGTTCCTGAGCAACCGAATCCTCCACCTCACCAAGAGCCCTTCACCGCTCATGATCCCAAAGCTCAAGCCAAGCTTAGGAAAGACAATTATCCTGAAGAGGTGGAGAGTACTTGCAAGGGAGAACCTAGGGTTCCTTTTAAGAAGGCTGAAGTGGAGCCCCAATCCTCGATGAATGTTCGAGGAGAAGGTCGACATGAGGAAGATGATCGAAGAGGTTCTTGATCAAAGAAAGTTGGTTCCCATGGAGGACGACCAACAAAGAGCCCAAAACTCATTCACCAATGAGGTCATGGGAAATCCACTTTCCCTAAAGTTTAAAATCTCTCAACTTCCAACTTTCTCAAGAAAGGAGGACCCACACGAGCACATCCAAAACTATGAGGCCATCATGATGCTTCATGGATAGGAGGGCGCTATCATATGTCACACGTTCCTGATAACAGTGAAAGACCATGCACGTTCCTGGTTCAATGGGTTGAAGGAGACGTCACTCTCCTACTTTGAGCAGCTCATGAAGGAGTTCATCAATGCCTTCATCATCAACAACAAGAGGAAAAAGGATGATACGTACTTGTTGAGCATTAGGCAAAATGAGTAGGAGACTATCCGACAATTCGTTGATAGATTTAGAAATACAAATCTTGAGGTTCATGATTTTCAACCAAGCATGGCAAAAGCAGCAATGTTGCAGGGTATGTGATCAGTGCAACTACAAGAGTCAATGTCTCTGACTAACCAAAGATATTGACATACCTATTTGTGCGTGCTAACAAGTACATTCTACAAGCCAAAGTCCTGAAGATAGTAGGGAGCAAAGATGACAAGGAGAAGAAGGAAAGAGAAGCATAAGAGGAGCCTAACGAGAAGAAGGAGAAGTCGAAAGGCTCAAGAAGACATCATGGTCCATACTTCAGAAATTACACCCTACTAAACGATTCTAGGTCAACCATCTTGGCAGCGATAAGTGGCTTAGGTCTCATAACTTTTCCTCTAAAGACCAGCCAAGCTTTTGGAAGGAAAATGGATGCCTATTGCAAGTACCACGGTGCGAATGGACACTCCACAAAAAAATGCCAGGAACTAAGGAGTAAAATCGAGAACTTGGTTCGAGGTGGACATTTGGACCAATTTGTTGACGCTGAAGCATCGAGAGGGGAGTCAAAGATAAGGAGCGGCGCTTTAAGAGGTTGATTAACATAAGACCAACTAAGCACGCCGCCACTTGAAATATTGACATTTGGTTATTGAGTGTACTTCTGATGGTGATAAGAAGTTGAGTCCTTTAAGTTTTGTTATCTTTATCTTGTGTAACTTGTTATTCTGAATAAATAATGTGTCTCCCTTTCTACGTAAATTATTTCTTTTATGAGTAAAGAATATATTGAGGCAAGCCGAGAGCTTAGCCACGCGCAACGAAAAGAGCCTGTAAGAAACCGAGTTCATGTAATAAAATTTCTAGTGCATGGGGTGATTTTGAGCATGGCCTCCTCATCGTCAGTGCATAATGAATCGTGTTGAAACCTCTAAAATGCAGCGTGAGTAGAAAAACTTGTGAGAAATCGGGCTCTCACGTGACAAATAGGTGAGTAGAAAATCTTGCGAAAAATCGGGCTCTCATCATGTGATGAAAGATAGACTGGGATGTGGCAATGGAGCATGAAGCTTGCAAAAAATCGGCCGCTTATTTCAAAACACAAGAAGTGGAAAATTGAATATCACATGTAGTCATCAAGCCTGAGGGAAATCGAGCGTTGACTAATGATAAAACGCTAAGACGTGCGGCAAATGAAACCCAAATGGTATTGTTAGGAATACTAGCAATGGTTTATTCATTAAGACTAGTGACAAGTGAAACCCCAAGTGATATTGTCATGAATGCATGTGACAACTTATTTGTTTAAGACGTATGACAAGTGAAACCCCAAGTGGTATTGTCATGAACGCACGCGATAGTTTATTCACTAAGGTCGGTGGCAAGTGAAACCCATAGTGGTATTGTCCTGAGCTGATGAGACAATTTGTCTACTTCATCCTCAACAAGCGAATCAACTCGTACTACTACTTCTAAGACTCAACCGAAATCACTTGCATGAAAAGTCATTTGACCAAGTGATTGGGGAGAAACGATGCATACAATTTGTGCAGGAAATAAAAGCACTTGAACAAATGTCAAACTCTACAAAGTGGGGTCGAGATGTTGAACCTCACGATAAGGTGAACTCTTAGAGGAGATGGAGAACTCTGTGAGATGGGGTCGAGATGTTGAACCTCACGATGAGGTAAACTCCCCGAGCAGATGTTGAACCTCATGAGGAGGTGAACTCCCCGAGTAGATGGCGAACTCTGTGAGGTGGGGTTAAGATGTTCAACTTCACTAGGAGGTGAATTCCCCGAGGAGATGGCTAACTCCGTAGATGGGGTCGAGATGTTGAACCTCACGAAAAGGTGAACTCCGCTGAGGAGGAGATGAACTCCAGTGAGAATGGGGTAACTCCGCTGAGGAGGAGGTGAACTGGACAAGGTTGTGAACTCCCGAGGAAGTGAACTCCGCAAGTAGTGGAAATGATGGACTCCGCTGAGGAGGAGATGAACTCCGCTGAGGAGGAGGTGAACTCCGCGAGGTTGTGGACTTGACGAGTCAATGAACAAGTTGGTGAAGCTATGCGAGTTGGTGGGAATTCGGCGAGTTAATGAACAAGGTGGTAAAGCTCTGTGAATTGGTGCGAATTTTACGAGTTGGTGAACTCCGAAATTTGGATGATGACATGTTGTTAATGATGGAAAAAGTCAAATAGCTTCAAGAAAAGTATTGCAAAAAAAAGTGATAGATCACACAAAACCAAAACGGCACGTAGTAGGCGAGGCAACACAAGGTGGAAACATCCAAAAAAGGCGTGCAGTCGTTTGTTGAACACAAGAAGTGGCAGGTTGTTGGGAGGCTTAGGTGGGCAATCAATGGTCTGGAATGGCAAACGGCGTGTCGTCGAAGTCAGAAGATATGAAGTTTGTCGTCTGTCAAGGCTGACAGTCAGTCGTCTGGATCATCTTTCAAGCGGCATGTTGTGGGCTCTATTGAGATGGTTTGTTGCTTCATAAATGGACGAAGGCGTGGACAGTCGTGTCCGAGAGGTGGTAGGAGACGATAGTGGTCGTTGGTGTTGGACGCCGAGGAGAATGACCTGGACGGCAGCTGGAGTCGCCGCGGTCGATGTTTGATGGCGGCTGGGTTGCAGCGGTTGATGTCTGATGACGGATGGAGCTGCAGCGGTTGAGCCGGCAGTGGCTAGAATCGTCCCACACAAATCGGTTTCATCTGCAAAAAAAAAAACAAACAAGAAAAGAAAAACACACAGCAAAACACACAAAAGAAGCAAAGAAAATAGTAACAATAAAACCATAGAGAGAATCCCAACCGTGGAAGAAGATGCTTGACAAGTTGGAGCACAATTGAAAGAAGAAATTAAAAGTGAAGCTACGGCAAAAACAGGATGGGAGTAAGATACATGCAATATATATAAGTAGGGTTCTTTAAAAGAATGAATTTGGAAGAAAAAACCTATCTTGGAAGCTTCGGAATTAATGGGACAACAAAAAGGAAGACCCGGAGATTACACGAACAGAATTGAATCAAGAGTGCACCAGTTGAGGAAATAAAAAGCTGGAGCCAAAACAGGAAGACGAGGGAAATAAAAAAGAAAAGAGATGGGAGGCCATGGCAATATACGTAGTGGCATGGTGCTAGGGTTGCAAAAGCAAGAAATAGGAAGGTAAAATCAATTCAGGAAGCTTGGAATTGATTTGTTGAAAATAACGAGATCTTCCAGAATAAATCAAAACCAGAATAGGCGTGGATCGTGGCTGTGATTTGGTGAGAAATAACAAGGGAAATAAATCAAACAAGAAGAAGCAAAAAAGAGGGGGGGAAATAATTAAGTGGAATGGGCTTCAGATGGATAAGGAGGCCTGCCCAACAGAGAACAAATCAGATGGTCTCAGTGAAGTGTAATGGCCCATCAGTATCCTTGACAAACAGAAGGACTTGGGCCATTGTGAGACTGGAAAATTGCTCCTCAACAATTACGGAAATTCCACCGACATCCCCACTTAAATATTTGCAATAGTCGTACTAAATAAAAAAATTACTCTTAATTGTTGGAAAAGTAAAAAAAAAAGAGTGAGAAACAATTAATATAACATGAATAATAAAACTTATTTAGTGTATATAAAATTATAACGGAAACGTTATAATCATTGATAAAGACTGTTACAAATGTTAAATGTTTTTTCATCAATCAGCTACCTAAGACAATTTTATGAGATATACAATACTCTCTACACATATCATTACTCTGTTAAAATTGTTATTGACTTGAGCATCAGAGAATCCCGGCATTGTATTCTGTGTTTTCAAGTCTCAAAATAACGTTCACGATTTCCAAGTCTTTTTGTTTTTTTCATTATTATTATTTATTTTCTGAGGCAACAACACTAATATAATTTTTCACTAACATCATATTTATAAAATTTTAATTAAGAATTTAAATTATTTTCCTATGAATAACTTAAAATAGTAAATTCCAAACCGTGTCATAAAATTCACTACTTTTTTAATAACGAACTATTAAAGCATTACTTAACTAAAGCATTACTTAATTATTATGCGTTTTATATTCCATAAACTATTAATAAAATATATGGTTAGTGGTTGCGATTTTTCTTTTGTAGTTGGAAGTAAGACTTTAACAGATGGAAATATATATTTTTTTTATCTCAAGAAATAAAATAATTTAAAATAATTTTTGAAATAAAATATTAATTAAATTTTAGACGAGTCATAGTACATTTTTTTTAATTGTTAAAGAACAATTTATGTGAAAAAAACTAATAATTAATTCTGCAACAAGTGAGATTAGGATTCCTTTTCCAAATAATCTTCATTGTTAAACCTCAAGTTTCATTTTTTTTTTAAATTTCTCCGGAACTCATTCAAGAATGAAGACTGATTATTAACTTTCACCGTTTAACCTTAGCTTTCAACTATACTATTATTTTTATTTATTCGACTGCATGATTGTATATTGATTACAAGATATCAGAAACAATTACCATAAGAGTAAAATTCATGGTGGTCATTGAGCTCTCTCAGCTTTTAAAATTAACCATTTCAATTCTGTACATATACCGTTAATCAAATATAACAGGTCATGTTAAAAAATTTAATGTAACAAACAGACCTATAAATTTAAAAAATTTAATAACAAAAATATTTTTAGGCCTTGTTTGGATGGTTGACAACATAGTTTATTAATAACAACATTGTATGGTATTGTATGCAATGGTGCTGTAATTACTATTTAGTGTATTTGGAAAAATAGTATGGTATAATATAGTTAAATAAGCTATTTTTGTTAAGTTTGGTGGTATGATATGGTTACTAAACTGATAAAATGACCAGAATGTTCTCATATATATATATATATATATATATATATATATATATATATATATAATCATGTAAATTCATTTAAAACTAAAATTTGAAAAATCAAAAATTAAATCCAGGTAAAGAAATAAAAATTCTATTTTAAATCTTATAAAATGGATATCAAATTTTGGTACAAAATTAATCATGTGAAATGAATTTTAAGATAAAATATATTTGAATTATATTTCAAATTCATTTAAAATTAAAATTTTATACATTATTTTAAGATAAAATATATTTGAATTATATTCAAATATGATTTAAAAATAATTTATAATTATTCTGGTGCGAAATTAATCATGTGAATATTTTAAAAAACATTCATAAATAGGTAAATAGATTGCTGTTTCATTCAAATAATTTGAGAAATGAATAACATCTTGCTTTTGGACTGAAATAACTAAACCGCTTGCTGTCTTATTTTAATGATTTTTAGAAATGAATAAAAAGCTTTTTTTTTGAGTGAAATGATTTGAGGCATAAATAAATAGCTTGTTGTTTCATTCAATTAATTTGTGAAATGAATAACAGCTTGCTTTTTGGCTGAAATGATTTGAGAAATTAATAACAGCTTACTTGTTGACTGAAATGATTTTCCAAGTGCCAAGCATGCTTCGTGTTCTAACTGTTTTGATAAAATTATTTGAGTAGTTATATAGACGCAATACAATAGTACAAAAACATAAACCACATACATATACTCAAATTCAATCAAATCTAGCAATTTCATAATCTTTCACATGATCAAAACCCATGAACAGAAAAAATAAAGAATGACTAATTTATAAAAAAAACCATAAAAAAATTCACTGAGATCACAGAAAAAGAGAACATCAAAAAGCATCATGAATTAAGAAAAAATGAAAATTAGAACAAACCTGGACAAAGTGATGGCATTGGGAGAAGTTGAAACAAGTTTGAAGGGAAGAAGGAAGTGAGAATGCAGAGACAGTAGAGTGGGTACTCTGTGTAGGGTTATTTTCTATGGGTGGATAATTTTGGTATTATAAAATTTTAATAGGAATATTTTAAAAATATAAAATTTATAAACCACAACAAACCATCAATTTTATGATTTGTAAAATCTGTTAAAAGTGATGGTTTTCAAATCATAGAAACAAATACCTAACCATACCATACATTAATGGAAATCAAAATAAACACAAATTTAACCATACTACACCATATAAAACCATACATAACCATCAACTAAACAAGGCCTTATAATTCAGTCCCTCTTGTACCACCATTGTCAATCCTTCCACCATCAATACTTCCACCACCATTCTCACAGCTCTAAAACCCAGATTTAAAATCCAGTTGTGATCTTTTCACAAACAATTCACAAACCAACCATCACTGGTACTCCTAAAAGCACTAGCAAACTGATGTTCATAGACTATTGATATTGTTGTGACAATACCACGAGTCCGAAGAAATTTGAATTACTAAAAACAATAGATTGACAGTTTGAAGCAGTTGTGAAATTCTCGGACAATGTGTAAATAATTAAAATAACTAATTTTGAATTAATTAAATTAAATAAGATTTAATTTATTGGTTATGTACTTGTATCTTAGAAGATAATGACTAAAAGATGGTTTTTTAGTTATTTGATTGTTTTTGAACTCTAGATAAATTAATTTAAAATTGTTTAAATTAATTAATTATCTTTTACTTATCTATATAAAGAAGTGATACAGAAACAAGTGCATGGTTTTCTCTTTTTTTTTTCCGGAAAAAAAACAGTAACCAAAGCAAAATAATTATTTGCTGCTTGTGTCCACTCACATCATTCAGTTTAGAGAAAGAAGTAGAAGACTACTAGAAGCAAGGATATCCTGGTAGCTTCATCAATGCATTAAGCTCCTGACTACATTTCTAGATATATATAAACATAGGATCTTGCGTATTTGAAAGAAATTTGATTTCTTCATCGCCTAGAAATATGATTTCTTCATTGCCTAGAAATTTGATTTCGACCAACAATTGGTATCAGAGTGGTCTATGTTTTATATATATTGAATATAGATTTTTTAATAATTTTTTGTTTGAAAATTATTGTTTTTTATATGCATCATTGTGGGCGCTCTTGCATCATTTAATTTGTTTGGGTTGATGTTTTTGTGAATGAAATGGTTGAATATGTAATACCCCGAATAATTTTTATAATTATTTTTGGGATAATTATATTTGGAGTAATTATTTTGAATAATTATTGGTGGATAATTATTTTTGGGAATAATTATTTTTGGATAATTATTTTTAATAAATTTGGGTAAAAAAT
>CAODLS010946169.1:0-10176 GCA_948243855.1 Flueggea neowawraea | reverse complement strand
TTTTAATTTTCTTGTTGTTGACTTTATTTTGTATGCATGTTTGATTTTGTCTTTCTATTTTGTGTTGTAACCATGATATTCATCCCCCATAAATGAGGATTATTAATAAATTAATGAGGTGTCGCCCTATTTTTTCTTAAAAAAAAAGATTAAGACCATTTTCTGTAGATAATTGAAGCATATTATAATTAATAAAGAGTATTTTAAAATGACATCTTTGGTCAACAATCTACAAAAACAAATAAGGAAGAAAGAAGGTACCAGAGCTCCTCGGCCAAAAACAAAAGTGTAGAGTTCATCGAACTCATCCTCTCTACTCCTCAATGAAAAGTGTGCTAAATTAACCAGTGTAACACCATCAGTGGTTTTTCAAGTGTGTAGACAAGAGTACAAGTGGGAGAACTCGTACATTGTTCACACACTACATTCGCCATATATAGTAAACCACACCACTACACATCTATATATACTAAAATTATACAAAAACACAAATGGAATTAAATATGTAGTGGGGCCAAAAGTCGGATGAGAAAGTTTAAACTTGATCGGAAGTTGGATTCAAGGGTTCATAGTTGATTAGATAAATTAAGGGTCATTTTAAGATTCACGGCACCCACATTAACATTTTATGAATTCATTAGTCCAACTTTTAATATTTTGACAGAAAATTTAAAATTATGCACGTATCGTACTAAATTTTATAAATTACTTTTTTTATGATATCTTTTAAAACTTATTTGAAACTTATTTAAATTCTGTTCATTTTTCGGATTGTGTTTGAAACTTGTTTATATGTTGTTTTTATTTAAAACTTGTTTGTATGGATTTTATATGTTGTTTCTTGTTTAAAACTTATTTATATATCGTTTCTTGTTTAAAACTTGCTTATATGTTGTTTATTGTTTAAAACTTGTTTATATGTTGTTTCTTGTTTAAAACTTGTTTATGTGTTCTTTATATATTTAGAATTTGTTTAAAATATATTCATTCTTTCAGACTTGTTAAAAACTTATTTGTATTTTTTTATATGTTGTTTATATATTATTTCTTGTTTTAAAACTTATTAAAATTTATGTATATGTTGTTTATATGTTGTTTATATATTCTAAACAGCATACAAACTTGTTTAGAATTTGTTTACAATCTATTCATTTTTTCAAACTTGTTTAAAACTTGTTTGTATGTTGTTTAGATGTTGTTAATTGTTTTCAAACTTGAATATTTTTATATATTGTTGATATCTTGTTTATATGTTGAAAACAACATCTAAACAAGTTATTAGTAACATATAAGCAATATATAAATAACAAATCAACAACATATAAATTACAGATTTATTTATATATTGATCTCAACATGTAAACAACAAATTGACAACGTATATTTTATTTATATGAAGTTTATATATTTTTTATATGTTGAAAACAACATATAAACAAGATATTAACAACATATAAAAATTTGGATTTATTTATTTATTGTTTTGAACATATAAAATACATATAAATAAGATATCAACAATATATAACAACATTCAAACAACATAGCATGTTCGTACAAAATAAAAATACATGTCAATGAATCTAAAAAAGTTACACATGTATGGACAAAATATTGCAAAAACGTATCTGTAATAAAGAAAAACAGTTCGTACGGAATAAATATTGTAAAATTTTGTTGGTGAATAGCGTAATTGCCACATAAATCAATCCGTTCATTTTTGGCCCTATATATATATATCATCAATATGTTAATTGTCATTAGATTATAGTGATTATCAATTATCATTAGGTTATATAGTCCATATAATTAACATATTTAGAAACACAAGTTTCACGATGGACTTTGAATAGTGAATTTTTGAATTATAAGGCTAAAGAAATGTTCTTTTAACTGTTTACATGTCATTACTCATTTGCTCTATATATAATCTCTAAAAAGAAAAGTCAATTTCTTTTACCGAACAATTGTAAAGTGAATTAACTGCAATCAAATAACATATTTTAATTGTTTTGGGTGAAAAAGTGTCGCATACAAAATCTACTCCTGTCCTGATATGCAAAACATTACTAAATTAGAGCCAATCTGGTGAAAAAGAAACTTATCCAAAAAGAAGAAGACAAACGAAAAAAAAAAAAAGAGGGGGGAAGAGGGAAAACATTAAAACGAATGGGCTATAATCAGATTGCACAAACTAATGACGTGGGTTTAGTTGATGACACCAACCCCAGACCCAGAGTGAGGCCGAAACCAAAAGCCCCATGTAAATGGAATTGGTTTCCACGGTCTTGGTCCGTAATGGGTTTGAGCTTCCAACATGTCTTTGACTTGAGTGGTAAGTTACTGTGTGAGTTTCGTTAGGATTATCGTTAAAGACGAGTCTCCGAGTCATTGTTGTCATTTATTAGTTCTTGACTTCATGGCAAAAACAGATGAACACATACAAGTTCTGAATTTCATGATGAGCTTCGCTACTGATGCACTCCGTTTTCATTGAGCTACGCGTTTTTAGCTTATTTCTTGAGCTGCACCTACTTATATTGACATACATTTAAGTTCGTGGTTTTTGCTTGGTCGAGTAGGAAAAAATGGCAATACATTCATTGCATATCTACAAACCGAGCAAATCAGCCGAATTTAAACCCTAATACAACATTTTTTTTTATTGTCCTCTTTGTTATTTCGGTCTTGCTATTTTTGTAAAGTAAAGAGAGACTACTTGTAACTAAACCTCAAAGGGAGCAGTATAACTAATCGAAAGAAACCCAACCAGTGTTATATTTGGCGGCTCTAACGTGGTGACGTATTGGTGGTAAGAGGAAGCAAATCAAAGAGTAAACCTGGCCACACAGGATCCAAGACCGAACTCCCAACTGCCCACCTTCAATTTATTAAAGTTAAGCCACGTTGTCAACCTTTTCAACATCCGAGTTCCATGTCTCCACCCCAACAAATCGACCCTTCTTAACTTAAAATCAGAATCTCCACTACTTCAAACAACCCCAACACTGCCGCCACAACTCACACGACTCACGAGTAAACAACACCTCATCACCATTATCTGATCTTCTTGATACAGTAATGGCTTCCGTCTTTGCCTTTCTTTCAATTCTTCTCGTTCTGCAACCCATGATTGCCACGAGCGACTTTTTATCTCCTCTTCTGTCCCCAATCTTTGGTTCGTTCTTCAATCTTCAATTGTTTATTTATTGCTGCTTTATCAACTGGGTTGTTAGCTATTTTTATTTTAATTCTGATTTCGGTTTCAAAATAATATTTTTCCTCTCTTTTGGGTAACGTTGTCACAGATGATGTGTGCGAAAAGGTGGAATGTGGAAAAGGGAAGTGCAAGCCGTCCCATAACAACACTTTATTCTATGAATGTGAATGTGAGAAAGGGTGGAAACAGAGTCGGTCTGGTGATGATGATGATCTCAAGTTTCTTCCTTGCATAATACCCAACTGTGAGTTCGCGCTTTATATCTTCTAAGACACCCATAATCTTATAGTTTTAATCAAAGGTAGAGACTTGTTTTTAATTAGTCTCATCGATTCTGTTAAAGCCTTCTTAATTAGCTCCCATTATATGGTTTACTAAGCTAATTAGAGGCACTGAAATATAGTAATTGAAAATAGTATGATTGTGAATTAGATTACAGTTGATTGTTCCAAAATTGTGACAAAGTTAAACCATATTTTGCTCAAAAAATAAAATAAGTTAAACAAGATATAGAACTGGAAATGGAATGAAGTCAAAGGTCCCTACAACCATAGAAATCAATGTTCCAAGCAAATGTTATTTTATTTAGTTGGTATATGTTAATTACTGTCCTGTCAAGGATCCTTGTCGTGTTGAAACGTGTAACTTGCTTAAGATAGATGATTAACACTTGAAAGGACTTGACGTTGATGGTCTAACTGAATTAAGTCAAAGATTAGATTACGCTTTTTCTACGCACAAGTTCTGATATTAAAGTGGAACTCTTATTTATTGGGCAAGCTGTTTATCTGCAGTTTCTAATTGCTGATTTGTTGTGAATTTCTTATAGGTAGCATGAATTACACGTGCATGGCAGCAGCACCCTCACCGGCTGAAGATGGAAGAATCAGAGCCAATGAATCAATCTTTGACCGTAAACTCCATTGGACAAACTGTTGCAAAATTCCAAGATTCCGTTTTATAGCTTCCGTAAGCTTAACTTGTGTCGTTTCTGTTTTATAGCTTGTTACTGGGCTGAGTGTGGGGGTGGCTCCTGCAACAAGACATCTCAATTTGCTTACAGTTGCGCCTGTGCAGAGGGTTATTACAATCTTCTAAATGTCTCTGCGTTCCCGTGCTACAGAGAATGTAAGAGGCTGTACTGTTATTAGCTATTAATAAATATCGGAGTTCTTTGTTCCCGAGACTTCTTTTTCCTTGAATTGAAATATATAGAGTTGGTAGTTGATACTGTTTATGTTTGCTGTAACACTTGATCAATGCTGTGTGCTCTCTGTCATTGTGTATAAGATGCTGACGATGCTGTTTTACTTGATTCAAAGGTGCGATTGGAATGGATTGTGCTAACCTTGGTATTTCATTGGGAAATAAATCAGCGTCTCCAACACCTGTACTGCCTGATAACAGTACTAATCAAGGTAAGACCATCATGTCAATTTTCAGATTAGTGTAAATCGTCTTGGTATTCTAAACATACTCAGATACTCTTGATGGAACTTGGATAGTTTTCTTATGTCTTTTAATGGGACGTGATTATACTTCATTATGGACATCAGCAGAGGGTACCGTAGTTATCAAGGATTTCTAGTATGAAAAAGAATATATCATTCTTATTTCATAACGTTTCCAATCTTCTTTGCAGGTAACCCAATTCAACATCTAGGCATCCACTGGTTGATGGTATTGTTGATGTTAATTGGCCTCAGTTTAACGCAGATATAAGGTCAAAAGGATAATAGTTGGAGACTTGGATTGCGACATTTAGATTAGATCATAGACACATTCATATGTTAATTTTGTCTGGTATAGGTTTTAGCTATATGAAATAAGGTAGTGAATTCAGCCATATTGATTCACATATAGAGTACTGAGATATGGTGTTAGAATGGAGTAGATTTTTTATGGAGATGGGTCATGGACACGTTCATCTTGAGCCATGACCTCCATTTTTGTGTGATCTATAATCTATAATTATCTGTTTTATACATGTAATGCTTGTCAAACAAACTGGATAGCAATAACTACAATTGGACAAAGCCCATAATCTCGCCCAATAGCATTTGCGTCTATCCAGCGCCAAAAAAGGCCAGCCTTGGTTTACTTATACCTACTTTAGTATTCTTTTTTTGGCCGAACCTACTTTAGTATTCTAACAAATAAAGCCAGGGGAAGAAAACTCGTCTGTGCCTCTGAGTTTCTGAGGCACACGTCCACCAATCAAATCCTAACGAAGAAACTCACTGTCAAAAGCTTCTCTCTGTCCTAACCCTAAACCTAATCTCTATCTAAGCCTTAAAACGTCCCATCTTTTCTGCGGCGCCACTTCAGCGGCGGCGTGCGTCTCCCATCATTTCAGAAGTCTTCTTGCTAATTAGATTGGACTTTGACACCATACTTCTGATTGTTTAATTTCAATCACAGTTCTATTACTCCGCCCTTTACGAATTTATTTTTTTTTTATGGCACTATTTGGTAAACATTTTAATTCTCTGACAAAAAAAAGGAAACACAAACTATTTATATATATATTTGAGTTATGATATACCACATCACTGATACTTGTTTGAATAGTTTTTACCTGATGGTATACAGTAGGCGACAGATTTTTAAATAGTAATACTTTCTCTATTTTATAAAAATAAATTATATATTTTTTAATTTATCTTAAATTATATATTTATTTTTTTAATATCACTAATTAATATTAATTATATAATATTATTTATAGATAAATATATAATAAATTGTGTTATTAATCACTAATTATATTATTATAAAAATATTTTAAAAAATTTTTACTAAAATTAATAATTCTAATTAATTATCTTAATTTTTATAAAAAATATTATAGTTTATTTTATAGGACAGAGGAAATACTAAATATTGTATATTATATTCTAAAACATGTTAAATATTGTTCTCTCTCAAATAGGCTCACAATAGATTAAAATGAAAGGAATTTATTTACCAGAAAACTATAAATCCTTTAGTTACTTTAAGGAATTTTTTAACTAAAGGATTTATGCTAAGTTAAAAAAAATCTAAAAAATAACTGATTTTAACCAAAAAAAAATTTAAAATACAAAATTGTGGTGTAGAATGGCCCTGAACTATAAACGTGTATAGGAGTCATGTCAATCTGGGTGGTTGTGTATGAATAATTGCTTCTTTGCCCACTAGTTTCTATTTGCCTTCTTTTGATTGATCGGTTTCCGTATTGTACAAAAATTGCCTCAAGGTCTCAACAATGGTGGATCTCTCATCATCTTAGAGGAGGAGGAGACTATTCAAGCCTTCAAGGTTCCTTTATTAGGTCTCTTTTAAAGACCTATGCTTTCTTTTGTTGGCGATGTAGTCCCTTTATTCTGTTGTTTATGAACGAAGATGTAGTCCCTTTTTTCATGGTAAAGATACAGTCCCTTTATTCATGCTGTAACGCCACACCCACCATGCCCATCACGGTCTCGGTGAATGCCATTTTTTCCTCATCTTTGGAAATTGGGGCTACTAATCCTATGTCTTTTTGCTCATTTATAACACAAGTACCCACCTCTTCTTCATTCTTTCATGTCACCAAACTTCAAATATCACCATTAACCATACTAAAAAAAAAAAGTGTTTGGTTCTTAACATAACATATTATATATTTAGTATATTGTAATTCTCAAAAAAACGTATTAGTTTTTTTTATACAATGTATCAATCTGTTTATGTTATTTAGTACTTAATCTATCAAAACCAAATACCCACCATCATCATTAACGTTCTTCTTTCTTATCTGTTTTTTAAATCACTTAATGGAGTGTATATTTGATTAATATAGTTAAGATATACTCCACTACACATCATGCAGGTATCTCATGATTGGAAGCATAATCCTATATGCTGTTTTGAGTTATTGACGCATAATTATAACATTAATGGAATCATATAATGTAGGTACTCCATTTAATTTCTATACGTTTTCTCTTTTGTTGGGCGAAGGACAATCATTAGTGAAACCTGGGAGGATAACACATATTAGCACACAAATAATGATTTTTGGGAGGGGGGTTGCCCAGTTGTATGGTATCCCGGTTTCTAGATTCTTAATTCTTGTAGAATATGCTTATTAACTGAATAGTTTTTTTTTTTTAAAAAACAACTTCATCAATCGACCAATAAATGAACAACTAATCGCGCAAGATTGATGAGAAAAATCCAACTCATGAAATGCGTACACATGATTCTGTGTTATTGAGAAACGTTGTGGATTGGAGTTGGACAATTAATCTCATTGTTATTCTAAGCAAGTAATGATGTAAAGATTGAGAATGGTGGAGGTGGTAGTGTCGTTAATCAAAGATTCTATTTATATGAATTTGAAATTAAAGATAATGGAAGTGGGGATCTTGGAATTTGACTCATCTTAGAAATGAACGTAGTAGGGATTCCCTGCCGTCCATACAAAAAAGCTCCCAACAAACATCCTCCTCTGAACCAATTGTAAGCGGTGTTGCTTCCCCTCTTCTTTCTTACTATTTTTTTCACATCACCCTTGTCCCACTTCTTTTATTTTCATTTCTCACTTCTATCAAAACTTGTTAATTATAACCAAAATCAAAGGATTTTTTATATGGATATCAAATTTATTGTTCATTTTTCGAACTAAATAAACGTATTTTAACATTTAAACATATTACAAAGTGTTAAAAAATATACTTATAATGTATAGACCGGTTAATAAATAAGTATTGACTAGACATTAAATTCATGTTCAAACTCTTGAAATATCCTAGGATGCTTAGGATTTGCTTGGTTGGGGATGAATAGGTAGAGGAAGTGTAATTTTCCAAGAATTTCAGGGTTTTTTTTGCTTGGTTGAATAAAAAAAGTTGAATATTCCGATAAGTCAATTTTTTGACTTCTGTTTAATATAGAAAAGTAACTTCGTGAGGGGTCAAGAAATCCAACTTCCTTAGTAGCTAACAATACATATTTACAAATATATCCTCAAAATACTATTTACTTACAAATTTCTATTTGTTTCTAAATTTTATAAATTATTTCATAAATAATTTTTTGAGAAGTTACAAAAAATATTTTATATTTTTAAGATTTTCAAAATGTATTATATATAAAATATTTTATTTAATTAAATAAATTGATTTTCTCAAATTTTTAAAAAAAAGTATGACTTCATTATAGAATTGTATGAACTATTAACTATAGTCTTATTTCTCACAGGATATATATTTTATGTAATAAAAATATTTTTTTTACTTTTTCTCATAATATTAATTTAAATTTATTTATTATTATTATTTTTATAAAGTTTGGTAACAAGAGTATTATAGACATTTGCTAACAAATTTTTCGAGAAGTATGATTGCCAACCAAATACAGAATATCAAACTTTGTGAGAAGTTTTTCCAACTAAATATAATTGATATACACTTCTCAGAAAATAACTTTACATATAGTAACTTTTTAACAAATTACTTTCTAGGAAGCTGAATCAAGCAAACTCTTAATAATGCTTGTATATTTCAATCTTTTTTATTGCCCAATCTACTAAATATGTAGGGAATGTTTGGTTTACACCATACTGACATGGTATATTGAATATATAACATATTGAAGTATTTATTTGAGATAAATTTAATAAAGTAGATTGTAAAAGTAAATTGTATCGTAACAATGTATAAAGAGTAATATGCCTTTTTAAACGAAATAACTTTATACTAAATAATAAAAAAAGAGAGAGTGACGCATATTTTAAGATACTATTACTTTCTTAATACATATGAACCTCATTTACTATTGGAGGATTACAACACTACTCGTAGTCCCACCCCTTTTTGTGAGCTCGAAACTGTGATTTTTTATCACAGCAAGAGGAGCCCATACCACCACCAAGGCATCCCCTTGGCTCTAAGATATTATTACTTTACAAAACTAATTTATACCAAACAAATATCCCATTATTATTATCATCAAACATATCACTCTCTCTTCTTTTTTATTATATAATTTATATTTATTATCTATCACACAATTTACCAAAATTAAATTCCCTTTTAATCTATTGGAAACAAATTCGTGTAGTGGCCACAATAGTCAAGAGAGGTGCGATATCAAAGTTTAATGATGATAATGAGATCCCTCTCTCCTACCAACCAAGGCAACCCCATTCTTTAATCTCCCTCCTTGTCCAGCCGGAGCTTAGCATCCTTGTCTCCATGTATATTAAATGCCATGAAATGGATCACACATATATCACTTGTTACCCAATTCATTTGTGGATTAGTTTCTAAATAATGTTTCCCAATCATAAAACCCATCATTTTTTTTGTCTAAACTACCTTTCTCTTTTGGCACCCTTTAAGGACTTCCATTTCTTCCAATATCACTATTTTTCGAGGGACCATGGCGAATGATGAATTTAGCTGCTTTATATAAAAAGTCCCAATAGATACTTCCTTGATTCAATGCAATTTATGCCATTCTTGCATTTTTATACCTCCATGATTGTTTTTAGATTCAATGCTAATCATGCTGTATCTTTCTTTCCTCTTCTGGTTGTATTATTTATTGACCACAGCAACAAAACTGCGCAAGTGGAAATTTCTAAATTTGTTCTCGCCAACAATCTTCATTTCTCCTCCCCAATTAAATTCAACAAACAAAAGGAATAAAATAAATAACTTAATTATTGAAATGTTTGTTTTTAGTAACTTGAGTAGTGAAATATTCATAAAATGATAACTTATAGATAAAAATTGAAAGAATGACATATCTTTTATTAAAAATAAAAAAGATAAATACTAAAAGTATTTTTTCATTGATGGAGCTCTGAAATTGAGTTGTAGAATGAAAAATGATAAGAGGTATGTGGGCAAACGTAACTGTGAGAATTAATAGATAGCAAAGCTTAGGGCCACATTTCATCCAATTTAAGCATGACCACTTATGGG